>CAKAEH010000467.1:0-130178 GCA_916381525.1 Cercopithifilaria johnstoni
ATATTTCATAGTACATATATATGTTCGTTGCCTTTATCGTAATCATTGTGATTTCTAGAGAAATGAAGTTTTCATTGTACCAAATAATTGTGTCACTCAACAAATTAATTTGCAGCGGATATTTATTTAAAAAATATTTTTACTTTAGATTGAATCACAAGGCCATGCTATTACTGAATCATCTTCGAAATTCTACACGCGATGATATTCGTAATCCTGTTAAAACCGTATTGAATTATCTGAATTCATTCGATGTTTCTGGAGTTTATGTGCCGACGTCAGCTCACCTTTCGACACATGGTACATCACCCCTCAATTATCGCTTCGACGGTAATCTTAGACTGTTCTGATGTATCTTTTCTGAAACAGCTGTATCATCGTGCTAATTGTTTGAATTATGTCATAAAAAGATTTTGCAGGTATGTCATCATCATACGATGCTACAGTTTCAGTTGCTCCATCTTACATGGATTCAACACGGCTATTAAAATATCGCTCATCTCATTCTTATGCAGCAAGTGTATTACCCGGTAACGTGAGCAGCACATTAAACACTGAATATTTTCCTTATTCTTCCCCATCGTGTGCTTCCACTATGCAGCAGGGATTTGCCCCTCGTCCAGGTGATCGTTCAAATCATCAAGAACAGTTTGCTTCTCTTCCGCGACAATTTTTCCAGAAAAGTAAAATATCGAATGCATCATCTGTTGGAGATGATAGTAATCTGTATCTTAAGCAGATGCAAGCTGCTGCGCGGTTTTCTCCATCGTAAGTTTTTTTTTGTTTCGTTATAGTTATTAAAATTTTATGAAGATTTAGGAATCTTCTGTTCTGAATAATTTAAGTAACTTGTCTTTGCAGATCAAGTTTCCGTCGGAAATTGTGTAGATCAGTTTAATAAGATTGGTTTCTCAAACTAATTTCACCTTTGTTTTAGTGTCACAACTGTGAAACATCCTATTCATCCAGAACAAAAGAATTTGAGTTCTTCAACAACGACAACAAGTGGTTTTGTTGCTGAAAGTCTACAAGGTCCTAATCTGAGTAGTGAGGAAAATGGTGATAGCGATGGATTGAGAAGCTTGAATAGGCCTGATGACCCGTCTTTCGAGGTAGAAGATAGTGTACGATGTACACGCTGTACCAGCACGCAATCGCTCTCGTCACTATTTCCGGTTAATATTTTTGCGCAAATCTAGGCGGGCGTTCTAGTTCTAATTACTTCAAGTTGAAAAAGCAGATATATTTTTGGTAGAACTGTTACTACAGTTTATGCGGTTAAAGATTATTTGTGCAATTTTTAGCATTTATAGCCAGTTTTAAAATCGTTTTTGACTTTGAAATATATTATAATAAAAGAAGCCTCAAATCATTTTGAAAAGATATCGGAAAGAGAAAAAGCTTTCCCTTTTTCTGATTCTCTTTCATATTTCAAACACCAAGTAAAATGGATATATGCAAACTGTTTAGGTAGTAAGGAACAGTATATGGACTGTGTAATGTTATTTATATACATTATTGCTTCCATTTCCTTACGGTAAAACTTCAGTATTTTTTTGCAAAAGGAATTCATTCATAGGGTGAAAGAAGCACATGGAACAGTTGTAATAATTCCGCAGCTGACAGTAATCGCCTTTCTCCAGTTAGCGCTACTGAAATTCCTGATTCTCCCACTCAATGTGCACCGTTAGCTGATTCAACAACACTTTCCGCACGAGATTTTGAAAGTACCGAAGAAAATGAAATGCGGGACGAAGTAAGCATATCAAAGGAGGTGCCACTTGAACCTCCTAAGTCAAATACGATGCAATCAACTAATGGAAAAAATAGTTCTGTCAGTAAAGACGATAGAGACGCAAAAGGTATGGAGATGTTTTTTTATGCATGTATGCATGAGTTGCTTGCTCTTCTGATGTATTTTTTTTGTAATATCTAACATGAATTGACTTGATTTTTATGTGTTATGGGCAACATCGTTCAATAAGAAGAATATTGTTGACTTAACAGTCATGTAATTTTGTATTTGAAGTTTCAATTCATATCATATTTCTGTTAATTGAAACTTCGCTAAGTAGTTATGAATGATTTTTTAGTATATTTCCAAAATGGTAAAATTCAGGTTGATATTATTGCGGTTTCTTTCAGCAAATACAGGACAGGAGAATTTATTAGATGATGATTATGGGAGTTTTATGGGTCGCGCTGATTCTGAGTTGCTAAATCAGTCAATTGAATCTGCGATGCCGAAGAGGTAAGGCTTTTCGAGTTCATGTCTGAAAATAGTAAGAAATATTGTCAGATTCACTTGAATGTTTTAGTAAGAAAATGACTGGTGCGGAATGGATCTTTAAATTTTCATTTTAGAGTGGAAATCAACGAGGAGTTTTTAGCAGATATGATCGAGCAGGCACAACCAAAGTTATCTCCGCTGAAACAATACGGCAGTATTAGCGGACGCAATTTTTCAAAAGCTTCTACGGCCAGGGCATCGAGTGTAAAAAGTAAGTGCGTAAAATTGTTGCCAATTTTTTTTGTTTGTTTGAACTATTGTTGAACACATTTTTATTTCAGTAGACAGCGATGATTTCTTGCTGCAAAGCATTGCCAGTGTATTGCCGCAGAGTTCTAGCTCCACACATGATATGTCAGGCATAGGTTCACCGCCAAAAAAAGCGAGGGCCATGACGGGCGATACCGCACGCACGTCAGGTGGCCCTAAACGTACTTCTTATGCGGTCCTTTCAAATTCGCACAGTCGTCTCACGCATAGTTGCTCTGTCCTACGTACAAAGGAATCAAGGCCGAATGGTATAAATCTGAAAACGAAGCTCGGAAACAGAATCACTACATCAAATTCTGCTGCGTTATTTGATGCAGCGTTACGGAGCTCTTTTGTGGAAAGTCCGAAAACTACAGAAAAAGTTCGGGATGCCTTGTTATTGGTTCATCAAGATATAAACGAGGTAGTCATTTTTTCTCTTTTTCTTTCAAATTTCTCGATTTATTTTTCGAATTAAAAAAATTTATTTAGGAGAGCGACACACTGAGTGAAGACAATTACAGTCCTCTAACGGATAACAATATGGCTGTTGACAAAAATGTGCCCCAAGATATTGATGAAGAATCTCAGACGGAACAGCTCGTAATAGATTGCAGTGTTGTGTCAGAAACTACCAAGCAAACTGTTAAACCAGTGCAGAAAGAGAGGTTTTTTTTGGGCTTTTTGGGTTTAATAAGATAGGTTAACTGCTAGTGTTATCAATTTTTTCTCAGTAATACAATTTTACATTTGGTACGACCTTTTAAAAGTTAACTCTGATCATGCTAACAGTGATTTATCTTCTCAATTAAATCATTTTTTAGTCCCTCTCTGAGTTTCTTTATACATGTCTGGAGAGTCTTCAGTTGTTCTAAATCGTTCAGTTTGTTTCTCTAAATCTTTCAATTTGTTCAAATTTTTCTTCGCGGCATTTTTTTGATTTGCAATCAAATTAATGATATCATTTATGGTTCTCAGAAATTCAGACATCGAATTTCATTTTTCAGTTGTGTACAAGCTAGCATGTCGATTCCTTTTGGACTGGCTCATAAAAACGTGGAAAAACAATCGTCAGAGCAGGAAATTTTTACACTCCCGGCACCGTTCAGCAACTGTAGTTCACAAAACAGTTCTCCCTGTAATCCAATCATAACATCGACGCCAAGAAGTTCTTCCAAACTGTTAACTAAATTCCCTGGTATTTCTTTCTTTTCATTTGAAATTTTTAAGATGAATTTAAGAATTTCTTAGTTGCTACAAGTTTGTCTAACTGGTAGCTTTGATGGATTATCAACTGTTAAATTTTTCCATGAAGCCTATGCTAAGGAGAAAGAAACAGTGGCTTTATTTTATCATACAGTTATAAACAATTCTTTTTTAGATAACCTCACTATATTAATGTTTTCGACGAAAATTGCTTATTGAAAATTTAAATTACATTTTACTAGCAATCTTATTCTCAGCTAAAATTTTTTCAGTGAAAATACCGAGACATAATGTTCTTATTTCAAAATCAACGCAGGAGAAAGTTTCTACTTCGAACACAGTCATTCCGAGAACTAGGAACTCCTGCAACGTTGCTGTGAAATCATCAGAGGTTTGATTTCTTTGGCCATTAATCTCAAGTAATAATAACATTTCATTCATTGCTCGGAGATTATTGTTTCGAATTAAATTGACATTTGTTTTGTTTCGATAAGCTTGTAGTACTGTTGTTTATCTAATTTTAATTTAATAGCGTTTCAAATATATCTCTTGTTTAAGGATGGTAGAAATCCACATCGCGCACGTTCTTTGCCAAGACCTAAACAGTCAGTTTTATCGAAAGCTAAACCTATTCCACCATCTTGCTCACTGCCAAGTTCAAAAATAACCACACCGCGAGCTGTAACTTGTCGACATCGAGCAATTACTTCGGACACTTCTAATATATCTCAGAATTGTTCTAGTTCGATTTATAAAACGATCAAGCCCCAGGATGTGCTCATTCAGGAATTCGCTAAAAACCGATCCACAAAAGTATTACCATTGAATCATAGGAATGTGAATGAGAAGGTTCTCTTATATTTGCTAGAATTACATGTTGTTACTTGACGAAATTTTATGAAAGCACAGAAGTTGTTAAACGATTTTCATTTTAAATTGTCTAGTTTGCAATATTGATAGATATATTTGAAATACAGCTAAGCAGAGTTGTCTTTGATTGGGAAATATTGTGAGATACCTGATAATGTTGTTGCTGGTTGCAGTTCTGTTTAATTCATACAATTTCCATTTATAGACTGTTTCTGTTGCTGTTGTTCCTGAAAATGATAGCATGAAAGATGCTGTTACAGCAGATACCGAAAATGACAGCGGAACGCAGTGTGACAATCAATCAGTGGCTGGAAGGAAAAAAACTATCAAACAAATGCTTGTAACTACCGTTTAAAATCAAGATTTTCAACTTCTTTTGCAATGTTTTCGTTTTAAAAAAAAGATGAAATCTTTGGAATAATAGTAGAATTTTTTGTTTCTTACAACTTCTGATTTTTATGATCTTTTGGCCTCAGTAGTGGAAATTGTTTGTGTTGATGGTTTTTAATGAAAAGAGGTTCTATGAAACAGTTAAAATTTGAGCTCATTATCTAAGTCTAAGTCGGTAGAATTGTCTAAAACTTCTTATTATAAATTTTTAGAGCAATTATAAAACATCAACAGAACTTACAAACATTTGAGCAGAACGTGAAACTATCATGTAGATTTCATGCTAAACATATTATTTAAGTTAATATTATAATTTAATAGCTGAAGCAGTATATTAGAGTTTTCTTTCTGTTTCTCGTAATTTCACTTTTATTTCATGCATAATCGTGAAAGTACTTCTCTGGCGGGTTATGATCGTGTGCTTAGCTCGCGTTGTATTTTTAGTTAAGTTTCTTTCACATATCCTTAGTAATGTTATCATTTGCATTTTGTGCCTTTTTGTGACGACTGTAATGGTCGAAGTTTAGACGTATTTATCTCATAATAAATATCTTGGTTTAGCAAAGCATCCACAGATTTCTTTTAATGCTTCTTAGGGAAATGTTTTTTATAACTGAGCCTATTTAAAAAAGTTTTGTTTATATTTGAGAGAAGCAATTTTCCTTTTGATGTATTAAAATTCAAGATAAAGCATGTTTTCTGGATTATATACGTTCCTACTTATTATATGTTCGAATAATTGTATACATAATTTGCATATTATGCTATAATTGTCAAGGACTTTGTGAGGATGCAGTTTTTAAATGATTGTAGTCGAATTTTAGGTTCAACTTTTATTTAATTTCGCTTGTTCATTTCCAAGTAATCGTTACTTGTCTCGGTTCGTGTCCTGTAGTTTTGCAATAAACGATTGGATTTTTCGATTGGATTCGATTGGATTCGATTGGATTAATCGTTACCCAAGTTGGATTTTTGTTTAGAAATATTAGCCGAAGTTTAATTTGCAGATCTAAGTACTTATTGATTGGTTATGTAACATTTATGAATATTTGGGACGAATGGTGTGAAAAAATATATGAATTGTTGAGAGTTGAAAATTCTTATTTCTTCCTACTGTCTCATAATAACTGTGTTCGAAGAAATGGGAAAACAGTTTGTCGGTGTGTAATGTCTGTGTTCGAAATTGATTTAAGAGAATTTATAGTTTATAGTTCACAAAAGTTTGGAGTATTTAATTAAAAGGGAATCATAACCCCGGACAATATTTCGGTAGACCTACACAACCTGTTTGTACCGTAATTTCCCAAGATGTATTTAATAATTTGACTAGTTTACATGATGGCACAAGTTACATCTTTTAAATGTGGGGAATCGCATCTATGGTTTTTAACTAGTGTCATCGATTTCAGGTTTGATATTCAAGTAATCTGATGTTGAGATTAACATTTGCAATGTGATGAGTTGGAAATTCTATTCAAGAGTGAAATTCGCAATATTTGCATTCAGTTGTAAACAATCCCCAAATGCAGTCATATTCAAAAATGGGTCAATCACTTCCTAGACAAATTGTTACAGTATATTTACCGATTCTATTCAATGTATTAATCAGGAAATAATTTTTGCTAGAATTACGATTTTAGAGCGGATGTTATGTAAGAGATGATATATGTACGGATGATATATTGGTCAGACACTGCACCTAGTTAGCAGTGATAAGTTATTTAATTTTTTGGGTAATACTTTTAATTTTTGGACAACAAAGTAATAGTATTCACTTCACTTCATATCAATCCTAACAGTTGCGTTTTACAAGCATAATTTTTTCAGAAGTTAAATTCCGCTTCTGAAGCAATGCTTCACACATTCTTAGGACACAATGAAGGAATTAGCTGATTCCTTTTTGAAATACCAATTTTTCTGGATGTCTTTTTGATGACAACAAAAAAAATGTTTGAGAAAATTGAGTTTCGCATACTGTTCATATTATTGCCCCATTGATATGGGAATAAATATTTCTGGAATGTGTAAAATGTTTTGCATGCATAAGTGGAGAAGTAAAGTACATGCATGCACAGTTTTTTTCAAAATTTTGATTTCGATGTCCATTTATGTTAGAAATTGTCTCCTTCCTCAGAGTACGAATTATTAAGGCTTTTTCATTTATCTTTAAATAGTCAGTCATACAATCGTTTTCTACCCTCCTCTTCCTTCACATCTTCTCTTATGTATTAATCATTATACGGATAATAGTTTTTGATACATTCTCTTCAAACGTTATTTAATGTTATTTTGAAATGCCATTCGTGTAGGTATGCGTTGATTTATCCTCTTAATTGGGATTTTAAATTCTTTTTTGTTAACTGAAATCACTATCTCACATTAATTTTTATCATTTTTTCTTACCTATTTCACTTACCATTTTAGGTCTTTACACACTTATCCTTTTATCTTAAGAAATATTCTGAAAACACGTCCTTGATAGTTCTCACATCTCTCCTTTATGAAATATATCCTTCTTATTCCGTTTTTTCCCGTACATAAGAGCTTATTTATATGTAAAACGTTTATAAGCGTTTGTTTGTACGTTTACAATATGATATGCAGGAATTTATATAAATATTTTGCAGCTTATGTGAGAGAACAGAAAGCGCAATTACTCATTTTTTTCAGTTGAGTGAATGGATGATGCATATTAATGTAATTGAAACTGATTTTCCACTTTTTTTTCCTTCCAATTTCTCTTTTAATTTTAAATTTATTTAACTGAAATGTTATTGCTAACTTGGTATATTCTGTTAAGAAAAGAATGAAGAAGTGTTACTCAAATTCAGTATATGAAGAAAACGATGTCAGGAAAAAGCTTTATACGATTCACTGCAATATGAATCTCTAGCAGAAGGATTAATTTTCATCGTAAAATAACTTTATTAACTGGGCAATATTTTAGTGCAATACTTATATATTTCATCAATATATATATTTCATGCAATATTTATTTCATCGAAACATAAATCATTGGGTTAATTGCTGTATGAGAACGATTTCCTTCGGTACACTTGCGACATTTGGTAATGAAATAAGTAGTAAGAAAATTATTAAAGGGATTTAGAAATGAATCAGAATAGTGATGTAAATGATCGTGTTGATATGATGGTGATGATAAAATGATAGCAATGGGCTGTGCTATCGTATAGAAATGAAACAGTTGGAATGTTGCTTAGATTATTAGAGTTACATCATAGGATGGACAGAGTGTTTGACCCTCTTCAATGAACATATTTAGGCTTTCTAGAATATCTAAATAAAAGTAAAGAGAGGACTCTTCTCCGAACATGCATCACGCTGTGTTTTCCCATATAATTGAATCCTCTGCCGCTATTCCTGCATGTCTGTTTACTTCACGTATCATGGCTCCTTTTTCTATCCAATGGCGGCATTTTGCTTACCGACCCACTCCACTTCTTTCATATTGATTTTCATCTCTCGCAAATGTATTTCTTCTTCTGCTTCTTCTGCATTAGACATAACAACATTTCATACGGATGAATGCATTGCCATACATGTGTTTTTAATGTGTGTAGAGATTTGTGTTGAATTTGTGGATGTATGGTAACAGTAGTGAGAGATTATAGACGACGAATACTGTTAGGCTGAGCTGCTCTACCATTTTTTTCGTTTTCTAAACAGGAAACAGGAAATTGTTTGTTATCTTCAATTTACTTGTTGTTATTTGTATGTGATAAATCTCAGTCTACCAGGTATTGGTTGAGTGTTGAAGTTAAAATAACATTTGCAAGAGTCTGTTCTATTGTCTAACGATTTGAAATATGTTACACTTGCAGTTTTAACTTCTGCATCAATTATGCGAATTTTTAAACTAACATAAAGTAGCTACCGACCACATATTTCATCCCTCGAGAAAAAAATCTTATTTTAGGAGTCTGCTGAAAAGAATTCCGACCAACCGCGAAATCTCAATATCACGCTGATGAGTTACTCTTGTCAAGTTTACTCGTTCGAATGAGATCTATGGAAGGCTTGGGTGATTAGTTTTACTACAATGTTGTACTTCCTGAGCATTTCCTCCTCTAAAAAAAAGACATCTCTTAGATTTAAATGTTAATTCCTTGGTTAATTCCTTATTACCGAGGAGATATGTAACTCTTTACAGTATCTTGCATTTCTAATTTAAGGTTAGTACAGAATCTTCATACATAATTTCCCTTATGAGATTTTTTCATTTTTATGCATTCTTTTTAGAAATATAGTAATTTCTACTCAGTCGCCCAGTTTAACTAACATCTGTTACGTTTCATAATAGATGAGTCATCATTAGTTTACGATGTTTTTAGGTGAGAAGTTAGTAACTTTGGTTAATTTCAGGTTTCTTTTTTTCCATAAAGTTTGGTTTTGTGAATAGAGAAGATCATGGGAATATCAGTTGTGCGGTTTTTCTTTTTATTAAGGATAAAGTAAATCGAGGAACTGTAATTATATTGCTCCATAAAGTGAACATTTCGTGATCCAAACTTCTTTTTAAGAGCTGTAAAACGGTATGCTGAAATAATGAAAGAAGGAGCATAGAGGACTGTAGAAATTTGGTTGGAAATTAATAAGATTTTTTCATTTTCATGTATTCTTTTTAGAAATACAATAATTTCGCTGCGCAGCGCAACATCTATTACGCTTCATAATAGATGAATCGTCGTTAATTCACGACGTTTTCAGATGAGAAATTAGTGACTTTGTTTAATTCCAGGTAGTAACATGGCAAAAAAGCAGTATGATTTATTATTCAAATTATTGCTTATTGGTGACAGCGGTGTTGGAAAAACATGTATTTTGTACAGGTTTAGTGATGACGCTTTCAATACTACTTTCATTTCTACTATAGGTTGGTTCTTCAACCTTTCTTGAAACGATACAAAGAGTAATTTTTAAGCGTTAATGTCAAATGGTTAGGTTTGAATAATTTGTTGCCTTGAAATTAGAATTTTTAAGTCATTAACATCCATTTAATGCTGACCATTTCGAAGATACGAGTCCATTTTGTTAAATTTTCAAATCTTTTGATTGGTTGTAATTTTCGAAAAATTTCGAGGCTTATCATGAATTCGTGATTTTCAGGCATCGACTTCAAAATCAAGACAATAGAATTGAAAGGAAAGAAGATCAAGCTGCAGATCTGGTAAATCCTTATCATCCTCTAGTAGATTACCTTTAAAATAAGTTTTTGATGTTGTTGTGAACCAAAAGTTTTGCAACCCTACATCGATTGATCACATTTGACTGATCACTTCCTTTCGATATCACACTTGGAGACATTTATGACATGACTTTCTATGTTTGCTTTACTCTTTGTGTGTGCTTTATTCTTCGGCAAACATACTGCTATTTACACCTCAGGGTATCTTGGAGGATAGAGAAGCCCTGTTGTTCTTCTGTATTTATAACATATTGAAGTTGAACCCAGCTTTGTGAATAAGGATGTGTATGCTCATTTCTAAATCTATTTGATCATGACTGATTTATAGGGATACCGCGGGACAAGAACGATTTCACACCATAACCACATCGTATTATCGAGGTGCGATGGGTATCATGTTAGTTTATGATATAACTAACGCGAAAAGCTTCGATAATATTGCTAAGTGGTTAAGGAATATTGATGAGGTGATTTATGTTCTTTCTAAGAGGCAAAACCACTTTTTAGATGACAGACTTTTCTAATTGCTTATTTGTTAATTTTGAAAGACTAGCGAGGGCATTCATGTTGGATATAAGGGAAAGAATTGTCTACAAGTCTCTTCAAAATTTCATGTGTAGTATTGGAGTAAGTGCTTATTTCAAGCAATATTAAAAATAAGTTTTTTTAAAGTTTGTGGACGTAAGTAAAATTTCATTGGCTGAAAGCTTTTAGCTCTTGAGCTTAGAAGATATTAGACAGTAAATTGATGTCACAATTTAATGTAACGTTATGGAATATTTCGTAAAATTTATTTCAGCATGCGTCGGAAGATGTGGAAAAGATGTTACTGGGTAATAAATGTGACATGGCAGAACGACGAGTGGTGTCTCGTGAAAGAGGCGAGAAAATAGCCAACGATCATGGTATTAGGTTTCTGGAAACATCTGCAAAAGCAAATATACAAATCGATAAAGCATTTTATGACCTCGCTGAAGCCATTCTTGATAAAGTTAGTGTTTTTAATTTTGTAGACATTTGAGAATTTTAACCGGCTGATCATACGCATATTATTTCATTCTGCTGAAAACAGCGTATGAGCAAGACAGACGATGCCTTCTTAAAGCATAAAAATTCCTGTCATGTTCTAACAGAAGATAAACTGTTATGCATAAAATACATATTAATGCGATATGGCTCAGAAAAACAGTACATTTTTCGTTATCTACTCTCTCCTATCTACTTTGAATATTCCAGAATAACCGAACAGGGAAATTTTCTTTTAACAGAGTGTTTCAAGCATTAAGAAGTTTGAAGAATCAGACTTATTATCATTTAGTTCATCTTATTTAAAATACGTTGATTATACGTTTTATTGAATAACATGTAAAATAGTTCATTATGCATAATATTTCTTATTTTTTTTAGATGCCAGTTAAGGATGAAGGAATCAAACAGCCAACAATACGGCCTGCTGAGCCGCAGAGTGGTGTAACAATAGGTAAATTGGGATGCTGTTAAATGTACTCTTTCATGAGCATTTTCTTTTGGTAAACAGAATTGACACAATGTTTCCTATATTCAAGTATTTTATACCTTTGTTTTTTTACTATTAACTCAACTATAGAAGCCAGAAAGAAGAACGCTGCATATAACTTTCCTTTGAATATTTAACTTTTTGATGTGTTTGAGGTTTATTGATGATTTTCGGTTACTGCAACAAAAATCAATCTCTCTCTTTCTGTTAAAGCTCATTTTTGCTTTCTCGTCGATTCCAGTTATTGCTCCATTTTGCAGCACTTTCGTCTCCCGTTTCTATGAGTTTTTTTGGAGTTTAAACACAGGGTCGTCGGAAATATAAATATAATTACTAAGGAAGCTTTTATAATTTTATTTGTGAGGAACTTTTTGATGGCCAGAAGTGTAGGATTTTGATCGAAAATTGCGAGAGATCTCAGAGAATCTGTTGTTTTCAGTAAAGACGGATGAGTGCTGAGAGTATTTATTTGTTATACAAGCTAACTACAAGATGAAGAAAGACAACTTAACTAGGCGGCACCGAATATTGTTGCCACTTGCTATATGAAATTTTGGAAAAGTATATAAATCTTCTACATTCTTAAGTGGATCATTTAATTTCTTGTGTACTGTCCTTCCCTGATTTGGAACTGGTTTTGATTTTTCTCATGCTTTTTTATTCCCTTATCGCAAATTTTATTTTGCCATTCACTAAATTGTCTTTTATCCAAATAGATTTCTATGAATTTCATAGTAATTTGAGCAACTCTTCACATGAATTCGTTCAGAAATTTCTGGTCAATATTCTTGGGCTTTTCCTTCATTCTGTACTCCTTTCCTATTCGTAGCCTTGCTTATTTGAAATGGCGCTCATTTTCACATACAAATTAAAGGTATGTTTGTCCACTGGTTCATAATTTTACTTCTACACTTACTTGCAAGCTTTTGTTGCGCATCATGTTTTGTGTTTGATCGGTGTTATTTGTGAGCTTTTTTTGTTACGGAAGACTATGTTCAGTTGAGTTTTTCATTATTGGATTGGATTGATTGACTAATAGGATTTTGGAAAGTCGAATTGATCGAATTATATTGAAGCGGAAACTGAAATTTTCTTATTTCAGTATCCATGACAAATTATTTACATTCACAAATGAAAATTTTACGAAGGCTAAGAAAGTTCCGAATTTTGGGGGAAAACGTATGTAAAGAAATCTTAAGAGTTAATTCAATCTTAGCACTCATTGTTTATGTGTATGTTTGTGTCACTTCCGTATTTTTGTCTGTATTTGAAAGAAAAGCATTTGAAGCTTCCTTTTTTGTATTCGTTTCTCAATGCGCTTTTAAATAGCAGTAAGAAATTTGTACCTTTTTGTAAGTTGAATAAATTAACGTCGTATGTATTCCTTCAAGCATTTTTGAAAATTTCAATTTCCATCCTGAAGAGGGGTAAATTTAAATGATTATCGGTTTAATTGACACAATATGAAGAAAATAATCGACTAAACGAACAAAGCAAATAAGAAAAGTAAGAATATAGCATGCACATCTACTCATTTTCTCGTTGGCTTATCTGTTTTTCTTCCCAATTGATGCTACAGGATGTATGCCGTAAAATCCAATTCAACATATAATATTAAACGAACATCGTTCATAATAAGTTAGAACAAAAATTGTTTCGTGATTGTTTATATAGATCAGTCATTTCACCCATTAAAGTATTGCGTAAGTTGTGTCTGTAGCTGTTTCTAAGAAGGTAACAGATAACTTAGATATTATAAAACCATTTCCTCGGTATCTTGCAGACTTAAAAAGAAGGCAAGGGAAAGTTTTTGATCCTCACCGCATTTAGTAAACGCGGTGATCAGTTGCATTATCGATTGATGCTTCGTGATTTTTTTCTTCAACAAAAGGACTTGATTCGATAAGAAGTGTTAAGCGCATACCTCCAATATCATATTTCCGAATTTCGATGTTTCAAATATATTTGCGAAATATTGTCTGAATATGGTTACCAATGAAGAGAAAAGGAGGCAGTCATTGTCGAAATCAATAAACGCATTCTTTGTTAAGAAATTTCACTTGCAATATATTGGTGGTATTTATAAAGATATATATCCTCGATGGCTTGCTTATCTAAGTTGCTACAATAAAGATGGCCTTAAATATTTTTGAGGAAATGAATACAAAGACTTCATAAAGATTTAAACAGCAGTATCCTTCAAGATTTATGTTTTTAATGCAACTTTCAATCATCTGAAATTATGATAGTTGTTTAGGTATTTGATCCCAATTGGAATTTGAATTTTAGTTCTTTTGGAGCTGCGATTGGTGGTATTCCGTAAACTTTTTATTTTATGCGATAACAAGATTAGTAGGTAAACACATATCATTTTAATATTACTTTGAAGGGCCGTGAAATACTGGTAGGAATGCTAGTTTATGTTGGACTACAAATCCTGAATGAAATAGTCAACACAAGATCAATGGATGTTTAGAAAAATTGTGTATCATAAAGAGCCTTCTAGTAATACCGGTAATATAAAGGATATCAGGATAAAATTTAATGATTCCAATGGACGTGGCGCCGTAATTAATTCATTTTATCAGTTCCATTATTGTCTCCGAATTCTTAGGAAGAAAGAAAAAGGTCATAAATAGAGAATAAGTTTAAATGCAAAAAAGTACCAAAGCCTTAATTTAATTTGATAATTAAACTTTTCATCTTTATTGTTTTATCTAATTATATGAAGCATTATGAAAATTTTTTAAAATATTATTGTTATACCTCTAATTTTTCATCAATTTTCTTCCCACATTACAAATCAAAATCAGTGAAAATAAACATTTGACAGTTTTAATGAAGCCATTTGTCTTATTCATAATTAATAAAGTGAACATATATAAAATTGATGATGTTGTTTGAAAGTGAACTGATTATCATTTCATCCATATCAATTAAACCGACATTTGATGTTTAAGTTGAGAAATTTTATCAATCTATCAGATCAGTTGATTTATTAATTTTGCAGAATTTGATAAAAGTCATCGTAGTTTATGTTGAAGTTATTATTGATATATATATATATATATTCAATGATGATAGTTTTAAGTTCATTGGACTACCTTAGTTAGAGATTGGCTTGAATTTATAGAATCTTAATTTGACTTTTTGTTTTAACGTTCATCGAACTTTATAATAATGTTAGAATATTAATTTTAATGCTATGAAAAGTGAATACATTTGAGAAGAGCGATGTTTTCATTTAAAATGAAAACAAAAATAAACAATGCAATTTTTCCTTCCAACAAAAAATTCATATTTTGTTACATTATTATGGAAAGAAAAAGAAAATGAAAAATTGTGTTATTAGAGAATAAAAATAATTAAATTAATAGAGGAAATTTATAAAGCATTTTAAATTTTTATCACAGTCTAAAAATTGTGCAAATAAAATTTTAAAATTTAAAGTTTTCACAATTTGCAAAGTATTGAAAAATAATTTAGCATAAAAGAAATAAATAAACAAAACAAAAAGAAACTTTAATTATACTTTTTGCTTATAAATAAATCATTGTCGAATTGATAATAATTTAATGATTAATGTATTTTAACTTTTTGATTTATTTACTTTTCTTTTTTGAAAACTAAATATCGTAAGTTTTTTTGTTTTTCACGACCTATTAATTATTTGTACCTTTGCAATTATACATTAATCTTATTTGTTTTAAACATCATTTCAATGAAACCAATACATGCACTATTTCCATTTCGATTTGATCATTTTGCGGTACACCTTTTGTCACTTTATTTTCATCGTTAAATGAAGTATTAAAGAAGAAAAATAAGAAAAAGAGAGAGCGTGAGAGAGAGATGAAAAACGACTGGTGTTTGAAAACAGGTTTTACTCAGGAAGGTTTGATAATAAAATTGGTAGCAGCAACATACCGATGCTATCAGATGTTTGTGGCATCTTTCTCCTGATAACTTCTTTATATTCTCAATGAACGTTCAATTAGTAAAAAAGGGGAGAGTAAAATTAAGTACATTTCTGTTATCAATTATAAATGGTTTTATCGACAACAAAAATTCTCATCCTTCTTTCTCTTACTTTGATATAAAATAAATATCAAAGCAGAAGTGTACATTATTCTTTTATTTTTCTTAATTCCTTTTTTTTGTCTAAAAAGCTTTCAAGGAATTTTCTTTAAGACAAATGCAAGACTGTGCTTCAATTCCTAACGCTGAATTTATTTTACAATCTGACGGTTCAAATGATGAGTTCAGCTCCGATGAAAAGCAAAGGTTTGTGATCACTTTAGTGAGACGAATTCATTACATAGAGAAGAAAAGTTATGTGTATAACTAAAATGAGCTGATAAAGAAAAAATTGAATATTGGAATTTGTTGGGAAAGCCTTCTTCTTTTCAATTAGGCTTGTTTGAGTGTTACTTAAATAATTAAATTTCGAAACGGAATTTTTTGATGAAATTTGCAGCAGAAATTCGGTAAATTCGTTTGGTTGCATAGCACCACGTAATTCCATAAATGGACAAAAATTTTATTCGTTAGCTGATGTTTCGAACAATTATTGCTCCATGGAAAATGCCAATGCCAAACAAAAGCGATCCTCCAAACTATTCGATCGACCGGAACTTTTCGTACAAGCATTAGAAAGTTTTGCTTAATATGCTGAAGATTTAAAATAGTTTCGAAAATTTTTTTAATTCAACCTTTTATGAAAGTAATTGCTAATCTGAAGAATTGAAATATCTGAAGGAATCTATTCTATTCTAATAGCTACAATTTTTAGCATGATTAGAGCAAAATATAAAAGATAATCAATAGATCAGTAGCAGATCATTGAAAAAATCTTATCAATTATCATAAATTGTTAATAAAATTAACCAAGAATCGCTTTTCTAAATTATCTTCGCATTTTCATGATGTACTTTAAATTATGGAATTGTAAAAAGTTTAAAGAAAAGCATACACATTCTTTTTTTGTCTTAATCTGAGATCCCGAGATTTCAAATGTATTTGAGAAAGAAAATTAAGTGTTTAATTAGGTAAAAGACCAATTAGTCTGATATCGAATTTATTACTATACTTTGAAATTAACAGCCGTTATCATTTCCTTTCTTTGAAAAACTAATATTGATTATGAATTTTTCAGACCGAAAAATTAAAAGGAACATGGATTGAACAAGTTTTTGTGAAGCGCGAATGCATTAAATATATTCCAACGTTTGGAACAAATAAGTAAGTAATATTTTGTGGGAAATTTTGAAGTATTTCATTATCATACCAATTTTTATTGCATGAAAATTGCAACAAAGTTTGTTATTGCGATGGATAGCAATTTAAGAAGTGTTAATTGACTGTGAAGTTTAAAAAAAGTTTCTAAAAAAAATTTTCTCTATTTCAAATTATTCAATTGAAAACTTCCAGAATTCTAAGACTGATCAATAATTGAAATAAATGATTTGCTAGTTACTCGTTAAATTACTCAAAAACTTCCGGACTAATAATGCATCTCATTTATTAAAACAGCAATTAATTGGGAAGCATTAAATTAGTAAAACTGGATTTTTGAAGCATGATTGACAAATAAAACGAAATTATATTGACATTCCGCCAAATTCTACCATAAGGCGTAGTAATTGGCAAAATCATCATATTGACTCCTATTAATTAACGAAAGCGTACTAATAATTACTATTACTGAAGTGAAGGAATTAGTGAAAAATTGGATTTTTCAATTATAACAAAATTTGAAAAATGAAAAATTAATTAAACAAAAATTATTAATTTTTCTTACGAAATTAACGAGCAAAATCATTTCAGATGATTTTTTTATCTGTTCAAATCATTATTTGTGACAATACTCATTCATTGTCACTCGAAATTATCCAACTCCTTCTGCGAGGTATTTTTTAGTAATTAAATAAATTAAAAATTAACTATTTCAGATGTGGTTGTGGATTATCTTTAAATGCACATAGTTTGGCAGTAATATCACAATTTAGAGCGACAATGATGAACGATGAAGCAGCGGTGCGATCATCAAATCAGCCAGTAAGTTGGAATATTGCGGAACATACAAAAACCGCTTATACGGATGCCTTTGGAACCTTGGAATTTTCGGTATTCTTTTATATAGATGAAAGTTTCTTAAAATTCTTTCGAATTATTTAACAATGACATCATCTTTCCCTAATTATTAGACTGATTAGGCCCTTTTCCACTATCATTTATCTTTAATTTCATTATCCTTGTCTTTTTATCGTACCTTTTATCTTTAATTTAATTATTCTTATTTGTTCCATAATCTTCCCCAAATTTCACAAATTTATTCAGGGTGGTGCTCATGCTCATAAAGCGCATTATGTTCGATTGGGTTACGATTCAGATCCATCTGATATAATGTATTTGATGGAGAAAATTTGGGGCTTGGAACCACCTCGTCTTGTTATTACAGTTCATGGTGGCATCACTGATTTCGAGTATTTTTTCGTTTTTAATTTAAATTTTTTTCGAATTCATCAGAATAATTTATAAAGTTCTTATTCTCTTGATCTTTACTGTAAAAGATCTAAAAATTTATTGCTGAAAATTTTTAAAGGGTACAAGAGAAACTTGGTCAAGTATTTCGAAAAGGTATGCTAAAAGCAGCACAAACAACCGGAGCTTGGATTATCACTGCCGGAATAGATGCCGGAGTGGTACGTCATGTTGCTACAGCTCTCGATGAAGCTGGCATTTCAGCGCGGTGCTTTTTTCTTCATCGTTTTAAATTTCTGTAACAACTTTTTATCGTCCGAAATGAAGCAGAGTTAGATTTAAGAAAAATTCTGTAATTAATTGTACTAAACTGCTTTTCACAATTGACTTTTTCATTATCTTCCATCATTTCTATCTTATAATTATTATCAAAATTTTAGAATGCGATCAAAGGTGGTAACGATAGGAATTGCACCATGGGGTTTATTAAAACGACATGAAAAATTAATTGGAAAAGATATCGTTGTATCCTATGATCCACGTTCTTTTTCTTCAAAAAGTAAATATGCGACATTAAACGATCGGCATTCATATTTCCTACTTGTTGATAATGGCACAAATGGAAGGTAAAACATTTATGAATTATTAATGCAGCAAATAAAGCATAATAATTTAATCATTAACAATTATTGAGAATAGATATGGCGCTGATATCATTTTGCGGAAACGTTTTGAAGAATTCATAGCTCGAAAACAAACAATTGGTTTGGGAACGCGACATGTACCTGTCATTTGCGCAGTGCTTGAAGGTGGTACTTGCACTATCCGAGCAATACTTCAATATTTAGCGAAGTATGTTAATTCTAAAAAGCATATTTATATGATTTATATGAGCATATTTATATGATGTTTATATGATTGAATTGCTCTATTTGTTTAATTTTCGAAATTTTAGTCAACCACCAGTTCCTGTTATCGTTTGTGATGGTAGTGGAAGAGCTTCAGATCTTATTGCATTTGCGCATCGACATATTCTGGAAAATGGGTTAGTTTTAATAACTTGCTATTTAGCTTAATATTAATAGTAATAACTTTATGATGAAATATACTTTTCATTTTTCAATGAGTAATATTTCACAGACTTTATTATTGCTGACAAGTAAGACTAAATAAGTTAACACATACCATCCATAATCTTTTGAAAGTTTCACACATCATTTATTCCTTTACCTATGAGAAATAAAACTAAACAAACTGAAAATTCATTTCTTTATTCTCGTTGATTATAACTTTATTAAAAATATCTAAAAAATGATGAAGAAATTAGTCGAAGAAAACAATACGAAGTTATAATTAATGAGAATAAAAAATGAAATTTATTTTGATCTTATTTTTTTTACTATCATTAATAGAATGTCTTTAACTAACTTTTTTCAAAAAAGAAAAGAGAGAGAAATACGAAATATTGAAATCGTTAGCAATAGAGAAGGGATGATCATATGAATTTGCAGTAATTTACCGCGAGAAATTCGTGCGCAGCTTCTCATCCTTGTTGCTTCGGTATTTCCTTATAGTTCAACACCAGCGGAACAAATTCTGGAAGAAATATTATGCTGTGCTAAACATCGTGATTTGGTACGTTAAATTGTATCCTAAATAATTCATTTATGAAAAATTTATTTACGATGATTTGTACCAAAATTTTTCCCATCTCTTTTATAGCTGACAGTTTTTCGTTTGAGCGAAAATAAAAAGCAAGATGTTGATCATGCTATTCTCAGTGCCATATTGAAAGGACAGAATCTATCAGCAGCTGATCAAGTAAATTTGTTATTGTAAATAATCCTATAATGTATTTGGAGTTCTTTGAATTCAACTGATTTGAATGAACTTTTAATCCTTGAAGATGAACTAAAGCGGATAATTATTTCAAAAATAATTTTTTCAAATGCGAAATATTAAAACAACTAAGACTAAAATGCAAGTTTTAAAAATAGCCAATTTTAAGCTTTCACTGACCCTTGTATGGAATCGGGTGGACATTGCACGCTCTGATATCTTCGTGGGGAATCAACATTGGAATCCGTATTTATTATATAATGCAATGATGGAAGCATTGGCATTGGATCGCGTCGATTTCGTTAAACTCTTACTGGAAAATGGAGTTTCAATGAAGAAATTCTTGACGATCAGTCGACTAGAACAACTTTACAATATGGTAATTTGCATCTGTTTGTTGCATTCCTTTGTTTTCATACTTTACACAAATTTGAAGTATTAGTCATGTAGTTTGAAAATATAACTGTAAATAATAGCTCGAATTTAATTATTTAGTTTGTTGTTTTCTGTCACTGTAAATTAATTAATATTTAATCATGAAATTAATATTTAAAAAATTTTCGTCGTATAACATATTACGGTCATTGATTTATGTTCAGGAACAGGATTCAATTCTGCCTTTAATCAACGACAGCATTTCGATAATTGATGGACGAATTACACTGCCAAAAATTGGAGTAGTTATTGAACGACTGATGGGGAATGCTTACAAATGTTCATACACGTCGAGAAAATTCAAAAATAAATATGAAAAATGCAGAAAGAAAGCATTGGCGAGTGACAGTTTGTTTACAATAGAGCCGTATATTAGAGTGTATATTTTTTTTTTCCTCAGCAGAAACCAAATATGCACCTTTTCAGGTCTCAAGAATTCCAAGTTTCCGGAATTTTTGTGTGACATATTCAAAAACAAGGAAAGTGGATGAAGTAATGTTTTATTTTGGTTTCACATAAATATCTTTTGAATTTTCATTTAACAAAACTGAGATTTTCATACTTAATTTGAACTCTTGGGATAGTTCAGACATTGTATAATCAAGAATTTCATGAATAGATAAATTGCTGTAAAATCAGCGTATGTCGTAGCCAAGTCTGCTGATGGAGAGCAATGATTTTGCCGGACCCTCTTAAGGGCATAGATCTTTACTTTGCCATTACTCGAAATGATGCATGCTCAAAAGGCTTTTATAATTAAAACTCTCTTAAAATGGGAAAATTTTTTAAAATGTGCACTGAATTATTATTACTTATTCAGGAAGCTAGGAACAATACGCAGAAACGGTTGCGCAGAGAAAGTAAAGAGGGTCAGTTTTCATTGTTTTGGAGAGAAATTTCGCATATACTGAAGTTACCAGAATTACCGAAACTCATTTCATCAAAATGGATCAAAATTTTATAGTAAATAGGCTTCAGTTGATCAAGAGAGCAATTCTCAAAATATGCTTTTTATGGGGGATAAGGAAAGATTAATCATCTTACATTGACAGATGACGAATTTCAATTTCCATTCAATGATTTAATGTTATGGGCAGTCCTGTCACGTCGACAGGAAATGGCACGTTGCATGTGGATGTATGGTGAGGAGGCAATGGCTAAAGCATTGGCTGCGATAAGACTTTATAAAAGTATGAGTAAAGAGGCTGCAGATGAGTATATAGAAGTTGAAGTATCCAATGAACTTCGGCAGTTTGCAGAGTTAGTCCCTTTATTTTAAATTCTTTCAGAAATAAAAGTTATTCATTCAAGGATAACTTTAATTCTACTGAGCTTTTCCTGGATGATAATATTTAATTTAACAGTCGCAGCGTTCGAATTGCATTAGCATTATTATGAAGATGGACTGTATTCTTTTAATTAAAGAATTATAGTACAAATGTCAAGAAGTCCTAACTTGGATTGTTCATTTTCACAATACAAGTTAAAAACATTGCTGAAATTAGAAAAAAATTCAGCTGATTCTTATTTTGCAGAGAATTCAAAAGAGAAAGCTTAAGTTTGCTCAATCACTGCTATCTGCAAGATGACGCGGGAACTCTTAGATTGCTAACAGCTGAATTACCTAACTGGGGACATCATACTTGTCTTTCCTTAGCTGTTATTGCGAATAATCGAAGATTCTTGGCTCATCCATGGTGATTACTTGCTTCTCTTGAAATGACTGATTAACTGAACAACTCTTTTGATTTCTTAGCGGAACTTATCCCCATTGTTAGTGGGCACTTTCTCGGGTGCAAACAGTAGGAAAATATGCTAGAAAATTCCGAAATTAGTCTCAAAATTTCTTAAGAATCTCAGAATTAAATATAACATACTAAATGCGTTGCAAATTGCTCCATAAATTTAGTATTCCTTTATTGTCTGGACCATATTTTTTGATATCTTCAAAAAACTTCTTTGTTAAAGTTGAAAATTTCCCAAAAGTTTGGTGTTTCAGCAAAAAAATTCATTTCAGCTGTCAAATTTTGCTGGCAGATTTATGGCATGGTGGTCTCGGCATCAAAAGGTACTTTTTGAGAAGTTATCAGCTATTTCTTCCAGCTATTCAAACTTGAAAGTAATTTTAGCACTGGCCTTCCCTCCCAGCATTTTGTTGCTGGATGTGAAAGCACGAATTTCCAACCGTCGCATGGATTCTTTCACACGGCGTTCATTTGTGACCGAAGAGAATGAGTTTAATAACGTAAGATTTCTCAATCATTATTTCAAGTTCTCTTACGCCTTTTATTTAATATCAACTAAATCTAGTAATATCTGATTGTTAGCTAAAAATTTTTTAGTTCCAAAAATTTAAGATTTTTTACCATTTGTTAATTAATTATTTTACAGGACAAAGAAGATGACGATCATAGTCAAAACAGTGCTTCTTCATCGTTTTATACATCAGAAGTATGACAAATTTCGTATTTTACACACGTTGCATGCTTTTTGTAGAAAATATTAAGTTTTAGTTATTCTAGCACTTAAAAATAAGACGGAAAAGCAAATACAAAACAACCGCACTCTCCCATCGCATGTCAAATTTTTTCGAGACAGCCAATTTAATCGAGGAAACTTTACGGGTCAAATCAAGAATTGGAGAATCACGGAAATCAGTCGGTACAAGTTTGCAAGAAGTTGAAGAGGTATCCTTTCATTTAATTCTAGACAAATTACAAGGTCATGAGGTATTACTCTTAGTTCAGTCATCTAGACCAGAAAGTTATTGCATTGCCGCTAATAGTTCTTTAAATCTTGTTTTTCTAGAACTTGGAAAGAAAACTTTGGAATTAAAAAGAAAGAAAAGTATATTTATAGATGCCAAGCAGATAAGGAAAGAAGATTGTCACATTAATTAATTAATGCAATACTATTTAAGAACAACTTTTACAACTCACTCAATGTGAAATTTTTATCTATTTCTAAGTGTTCTTTGTTGATAAGAGAAATATAAACATTTTATAAAGCTATGGAAATATACAAATTTTTTTATAGATGACTCGAAAAATGTCGTGGGCCGCTAAATTTAATGTCTTTTATTCCGCACCAATTACAACTTTCTGGATATGGCTTGCAAGTTATTTTGTATTTCTGAGCGCCTATACGTATGTAATATTGATTGAATTTCCAGTGAATCCAACTCAAGTGGAATGGTTTCTCCTTGCATACGTTGTCGCATTTGTTATGGAACATTTTCGAAAAGTAACTTTAAGTACTTTCAGTCAACATATATGCATAATGATTGATTGATTTGTTATTTAAATTTCTTTTCTATTCGTAATACTGTAGAAGATATTTAACAAAATAGAAAATAAAAGTGGAAGGCATACAGTCTACAGTTAGTATTATTGTTTATGAATATTTCCTTTTTCTTTAACAAAATAGTCTTGCTGCAAGAATTTTTTAATTTTTTTTAAAATTTCAGTTGTTGGTACAGGAAGCAAGTACCATTTGTGAGAAAATACGTGTCTATTTCAATCACTGCTGGAATTATTTAACTTCCTTAGCTATTATAACATTCTTTATTGGTTTCGCATTTCGATATAATGAATTGACACGTCATTCATACGGACGAATCATCTTATCATGCAATGTTGTATTCTGGTACATCAAACTTCTGGATTTTATGGGTGTTCATCCAAGACTAGGACCATACATACAGATGACAGGGAAAATGGTAAGTTTTTGCTGAATATAATTCTAAGATAGGTAATATCATCCGGCTTAACAGTTGAGTTATAATTGATAATCGAATGCTTTCTGTTTTTGTAAAAACAGTATTTGTAAAAACTTTAATTATATCCCTTTACTTAAGAATACTACTTAAGAAAATTTATGACTAACGGAAGATGTATGCTCTTTTTTTCACTTTTCGATAATTATTAGGTGTCATTTTTTCTAGTTTGCGTGTTGTTCCCAGCTGATGTTTTGAAATTTGATACAGTTTTTGCAGTATGAGTTTTAGATTGTAAATATGATGTATATTCTGGTTTTATTGCTGGTGACATTGATGTCTTTCGGAATTTCACGACAAGCGATCACTTATCCTCACGAAAAATGGCAATGGTTGTTGATAAGGAATATTTTTTACAAACCGTATTTCATGCTGTACGGTGAAGTATATGCAGGAGAAATTGATACTTGTGGAGATGAAGGTGAGTTTTTTGTATATCATTCCAGTTTAATTATTAAGATAGAAGAAATTTTGTAATCAGTGCTATAGCTACAGTGATAATAGCATCTCAACTAAATGCTATTATAATAGCATCTCCACTCAAACAAACTTCATTAAAGTATTAATTTTGCTCGACCTACCACTGAAGCATTTTGTTGGTATATTCCGTTTTCAGGTATTAACTGCGTTCCCGGTGGTTGGATACCGCCAATTCTGATGACCATCTTCCTTTTAGTAGCAAATATCCTTCTAATCAACATGTTAATCGCCATTTTCAAGTATATACTTATAGCCACAGAAATTTTTAAATTGTAAACGTCATTAGGATTCAAGAAAAGGCGCAAGTACATTTCGCTTTTGTGATTGCTAAAATTTGACTTGAGTTTGAAGTTTTTTTCAACAAATTTGATAGTTGCAAAGTAATTTGAAAATCGCTTCAGCAATATTTTCAATGAAACAAATGCCATTGCGCAACAAGTTTGGCTTTTCCAGCGTTATGAGCAAGTTATGGAATACGAAAATACATCTTTTTTTCCTCCACCTTTTACACCGATATCGCACTTTTTGATTCTGCTTAAATATTTCTGGAAGGTTAGAAAAATACCGACCTAAAAATAAGATAGGCATATATTTTCTTGATTTCTTGATATCATTAATATTCACTTTCTTAATCTCCCAAAGAATGAAAAAAGCCTTTCTTCCGAATGGGAATTTGATATCACTTAAATATTTAGTTTCCTTATCTTTCGATATTATTTCCTCCTGATTTCATGCAAATTCTGTTTTTAGTTACATAAAAAGAGCGGACAAAGGAGACAAGGGACTGGTAAACGAGGAGGATTTTTCGATTTTTCAATGAGTAAGCGAGTGGTTTTTTTCAATTTTTCAAATTTGAAACGTCTTTTAATATGCTATTTTTTTAGAGCTAAGTTTGAACGATGACGAATTACGTTTGTTGCATGATTTTGAGGAAGATTGCATGGATGATTTCTCGAGGAAGAAGAGTCTATCGCAGGCGTTGCAAGTTGATTACTTGAAAACAGCTGTGGATAGGTAAATTTTTTCTCTCTGAATAATTAATTGAGTGAAAACAGTAAACAAATTAAACAGAATTGCCTAATCATCCAATCGTGATATTTTTATCAATTCACTTGTGACTCTACTAGCGGTTATAACTCTGCCGATATGATTACGCCAATACCAAATTTTGAGCTTCTGAAGACAATTTCATGCAAAACAACGAAGATTTAGTAAAAGTTTGTGCATTTCAGAAATGATAGCTTGCAAGTTCAACTAAATGACATAGTAAATGAAGATTGTAATATGAAATCGTTTCTGCGAGAAGTAGAATCGAAACTCTATGTTATCGAGAAGAACCAGCAAGCGATGCTCAAACTATTGCAAAGCTCAACTGATAAGGAAAGAAGTTCTAAGAATTTAATAAATAACGTAGAAGCAATTAATAGAAATGATCTAAATGTTATGGGAAAGAAATCTTTGATAAAAAAGAGAGGATCAGTTGAAATGTATGCAAACATTAATAGCAGTGATGATAACGAAATCAGAAAATTGCATTACATGGATGAGCTTTCAGAAACTCGCAACATTCACCAAATTACAAAGAGGTGAGCTAGAAAACGTGCATTTTCAAGTTTTTGAAAATTTTTTTGCAAATGACATCTTTTAATAGCCACAATAATGAACTATAAAAAGCGTCACGTGGAATATATAATAACACATCGCATCATTTCCGATTGAAGTTTAATGTTGCAGTCTGCATGGAAATTTGCTTAAATTGGGGTGGGAAGCCTACAGACCTAAGAGTTGGTTTCAGTAAAATTAGCAATAATGCAATGAGGACAAGACAATCTCAGTGATCGAGTACTTTTGTTTTCTGAAGAATTTTTGGAAAATAAACATTTCCACTGAAATGTTAGTAATGAGAAGAAAGCATGAATTGAAAAATTTATTTTTGGTTTCAGAACGTCATTTATTCTTCGAGACGAAGTTTATACATCAATAACAGATACAATTAAGATGCCTAAGATTCTGTATGCTCCAGATGATTCAGTTCAACCAGCGGCTTCGCCTGGCATACTTGCAACGCAACTTAATGATGCGGCACTCAGAAATTTCGAAGAGGTAAAGTATTTTCTTTTCAAATATCAACCTTTAAATTATGAATTAAATTTCTTGAATTTCCAAGACAAGAGAAGAGTTCCTGCGTCAAGATAAAAACTAACTGCTGGCAATCTTACAATTTCTGTGATTTTTGTGGGAAATTATATGAAATGTCCGCTCTTTCATTACATCCCAACTCCTAGCAGTGCAAAAATGCATCAGTCATATTATAAATTTTCTGGAAGATGTTGAAAATGCAAAAAAAAAGAATAGTTCCGTTCAATCTGCATACTTAGACAGTATAATTCTGCTTACCTTAATTGCCATTTTGTCCGGTACTCCTCCACACGATGATCTGTTTAGTTTTCTTTTATCAAATTTTGTGAAAACAATTGTTTATTTTCTGAGAAGGTTTGAATTTGAAATTTTTATTAAATCATTTCACTTTAGGTTTCTAGTTGCACAATCGGAAGAGGTATACATGGAAGAAGCATACAGCCGTCAGCATGGTCCATATGTCAGACACGTAGTCGAGAAGAATTATCAGAATCGACGAACAGCGATACGAATGAAATTGCCATATAAACATCGCCATGTTTCAGAGTTGACAACTGATCCGAAACAATTTGAATATAAATTGTAAACTGAAAGAAAGGACATTGTTGCTTCATAATATAATACTGAATGAGCACCGTATATTACATTCATAAACATCACAGCATTTCTTTACATTTTAATAAGTGATGTGAAGTTTTGTGTAGTCATTGGCCATTTGCCTCGACATCTCCAACAAATCGATATTTTTAATTTTTTTCAAAAATCGACAGTTCACTTCTAATTATTGCTTTCTCTAGCAGATACCTTATTCTCATTTTGTACATTTGTACAATTTGGCTGAAAACATCACAGAATGTATATTTTAAGTTACCAAAATCATTTTTAGAGCAAGTTGGAGAAGGGCGGGAATGTCTTGAAGTTAAGGGCGGTAGTATTTAACATTTTCGTAATGTCTGATAATCAAGCCTTTCTCAAGTCTGTGGTTTTCGAAATTTGCATATTTTAGGCTTACCAGTAAACTATGTGTCTCTTTAAAATTAATCGAGTCTTCATAAGGGTTTCTGCACTGTTGATTTTCTGCGAGGTTTATTGAGAATTTTTAATGTTATTTTATGTTTTTACTATCTTAAAACTGCTAGGTGACATGTATTGGAAATAAAAATTTAGTACTAAAAATTGAATTACTTATGGCGAATCACCTATGGCAGGTGCAGAGACGAAATTGTCCATTCGATAAAAAGACATCTCAACGGGTAGATTAAAACCGGACTACGGTAATCAAGCTCGCTCGCGTCATCGTCTAATTTCATATCGTGTTAGAATTTTTAAAGCAGTTTCAACTGTCTATATATTTTCAAGAGAAACTATTTGGCTTACTTAAAATAGCTTTTAATGTCTCGATTAAATGCTTCCAACGACTTAAGTAAAGTCAAATATCTTTATAATCAAACTTAAAATCCTTTTTTCGTTTCCAAAGTCCTATTGATCCAACCAATGTGTTTATTCCGCAAATTTAAAATGAAATCGATTTGAAATTTATTCTTATCTTTTCATTCGTCCAAAGGGTCGCTTTTGAGTTATATTACAGTAAAGTGATAACTGTGAGCAATAAGTGTAGTGACGAAGTTTCATCAAAGTCGTTGAATACAGCAAAGACCACAGACAGTGTTCCTCTTGGATTGTAAGATAATATTTGCTGTTTTCAGGGTGATCTCATAAAAGAGATTTGGGATAAGGGAGTGATAAGAAACAGTTATCTGTGTATTGCACATAGATACTAAAAGAAATAATATCAAAACGGAGCCATGCAGAGCATTCGATCAAGAAGAGAGCCCAGTGAAAAGTACCGCTGACAAGAATCAGAACAAACGAAACACATCGGTTTGTATCATTCCGAACTTACTGTTCATCCCGGGATGATATGTAATAAGAGAATAGTGACATCATCTATAACCATTGTCCGTTCTCCTAGACATCTCCTCATACTCTAGGAGAACTAACAAGAGTTCAGTGGGATAGCGGAGAGCAAAGCTCCTTTCTTCGTGGAGTTACTTATCTTAAATTCATCCAGTCATTCCTATAAATAGTGCCATTCTTTCACTTTTTCCCATACGTTCGGTTCCACTCTTTAGTTTGAGATTATCTATGGAATTGACTATCTCTTAACTAGTTTTTTGTAAAACAAAGAATAGAATTAAACGAGCTTAAAATTTATATTGAAGTCGCAAGATATGCAACTTTTAGGTCGGAAAAGGGAATGAAAAAGGAATTTACAGAAAGATGACTAATTTTTTTGAAAGTTTAATTTAAAAAAAAGAGAAGATTAAAGGGTCTGAAAAGTAAATGGTGTTATCAGAAAAGCAAAATGAATTTCAGGTTGCGTTTGACGGGCAATCATTTCAGTATATCAGGATTTCAGAAGATTTTGTAAGGGGTGAGACATCGCATAACATAAGAAGGAATACTGTTAAAGACGTGCAGGGTTATTATTACAGCAAAATACAATATACTGGTAAGTTTTTTTCGTTTCGTATCATAAGCCATTTCCTGCAAATTTGATTATTGTTTAAATTTAAACAACTTTCAACAGTTTCATTCCAGCTGCTGCGGATAACAAGATAAACGACTGTTTGGCACATTTCCAGTCACACTCCGGAAGGTATTTACTATTAATAGCTATTTTTATAGCCAACTTCAATTTTTAAATTAACTGCAAATCTCTTTTTTTATATGAATTTCATTCATTACGTCAACTTAGTGTTGCCACTTTGCAGAAATAAGCACATGGATGCTACAATGCATACACCGTTTTGTATACCTCTCAAGCAACAATCGAACCATGGAGCAAAATCAGAGGTATTCATCTATTTCTCTTCATTATGTATGGCCTAAAATTTATTGTTTGTGGAATGAACCAAAGACATTGACACAAAATGGTATTGCTTTACAAGAAAAACATCAGGGAGAAGTGGAATAATTGAATTTTTTCTAATAAATGTTAGCATCAATGAATAAATCGTCTAAAGAAGAATATAAAATTGCAATTTGTAGGACGAAGGAGGAGCTCCACCCAGATCGTTGTCATTATCATCACAATCCCATTCTTCTCGATTAGATAATTCAAATGAAGGTTGTAATCGTAGTAGTACCGCGATGGATGTTCCTCCATCAAAAGTGGATACATTTGCTGCATTTTTACCTCGCAAGTTTTTCTTCAAATTTATTAGTTCACTGTGCATAAAGTCATTGATACTTTTGATGGAAAGAGGTTAATAATTTGTATTACACGCTGCATAAATGTATTGGAGGAGATACTTTAGATATATAAGATGTAATTTTTAGGATGCATAAGTCTAAATAAAAATACTGTTAAAAAAAAACTTTTTTTTCAGAATTCTGCAACTTTTGTCTGCTTCAAAATTCGGTTTTAGCTTAAATCATTATTGCTGTTTAGGTGCACCGCAGAGAAGCGAATCACTAAATGATGATCAAATAAATTCAACAAAAGTCGTACCATTATCTTCATCGCAATCGGTGGTGATTTCATGTGACTCGAAGTCATTTTTGTTCAAAAGTATTGCTCCGTATGTACATCAACCGACAACGGTGCCGAAAGCGCCATCCGAAGTTAATCAGCCACCAGTACTACCTTCAGCACACTTGACCAATGGTTCACTGGCTACCAATCAAACTTTACCTCTCCCGCATTGCAGCTTTTCAGTTCCGACAACAAATGCTACCACTGTTACACTATCACACGGTCCATGCTGTGACCGTGCAGCAGATGATAGTCTTTGCAAAAAACGAGATCCTTTGCCAGTGAAGGAAACACTCCACGAAGATCATTGCTGTGAGAATGCTCCACGCAGATTAAAACTTAAAACGACAGATGGACCATCTCCTGGATTACGCCCTACTTACGGACGATCTGGATGGCACGATGGTTCGAGACAATCAATGCTGCCCTGTCCTGGTCCTGGAGCATCACGATGTTATACAAAACCATCGCCTTCACTACCACTCCTTCCACTTGGTCAGGCATGTGGTCGAGGCGCACCCCGGCGTCTTATATTGAGTAGTTTTACTGAGTCACATTGGTAGGTGTTAACAGATATGTTCCTGATTTCTTCGATTTTTTTTAAATATTCAGAACCTTGTCAGTTTCAAATATTTGATGGCAACCTTGCAGAATTTATTGTTCTATTATGTCAGAGTTTATATCAAATCTCTTATCTCAAGAAAGACTTAATCTGCTTATTAAGTTATCCATATGTTTTGCTTTGTAGGGCAAAATTAAGGAAAAAAATTTTTTCATTATCCATTGTTGCACTTGTAGATAATCCAGTGAATTTTGTTTTTAATATTACTGGAGTTATTGTTATTCTCTCTAAATAATGCCTTATTAAGTTGCGGAGCAGAATCATTTAGTGAACCAAGTGGATTCAGGAATAATAAAGAAGGTTAGTCAGTTATTTCATACGATTTTTTAAATTGTGCTAACCTTATATAACTCATCTGTATCTTAATTACTAATTTTTATTGCATCGGATTCACTTCCGAGGTATGTCAGGGTATAAGAATGAAGGCAGCTCAAGCTACTATTTGTTCCAAATGTCATTATTCTCAGCTGTCTTTTATTTTCTACGAGTCTATAGTATTTACGTTGTGCAGGAAATGAGCAAGCTTACAACTCGTACTATGTAGGAAATGTGCCATCAATTCCAACCTCATCAATAATGCAATCAACGTATAGTGGTGCAAACATTACGTACACAGCAGCAGGCACTGCACCACCTCCTAAAACGTATGTTTTTGGATTTTTTTATTTTATAGAAATCCGTTGGTTTATTTATTTTCATTTCCATGAGTTAAGTAATAAAATAATAAAAAGGGAAGTTTTTATACCAATTCATCTATTTGGATTAACTTTTGTATTTATTAAATTCATTCTTTTGCAAATTTAGTTGTGAGGTTTTTTCTTTATTCAGTTTTTTTTTTTATATTCGTAGAACCGAAGGAAGGAGATATTAATCAATTTCATAATAATGAATATATACCACAGTAATATGAAGGAAAAATCCTGCCTTTTCACTTCATTTCTTTACTGAGAAAAAACTTGTGAAAAAAAAGGCGAAACAAGAGCCTTTAACAGACTCGACTTTCAAAGTAACTTTGAAAATTTTTTTCTTAATTGAAAATTAAAAATATTCATTTAAATTTTACTATTGTTTTTGCAGAGGCATATTCTTCAAACATTTATTAGCGTATGAAGATTTTTTAAATCAAAAAATTGTAAACTCCGAAAATTTAGATTTAGAGGCGATCCAGATCAAGTTGTTATATGCTCTTCAACAACCAGTGGTAGAACTGTAACGTATCCCTACCTATCAAAATCAACGTATTCATATGCCGAATGTGACACCGATCACTCAAGGGCATCACTTATAGAAGGAATATGCAAATCTTCAATGCACAAGTAATTCTGACGAATTATATAATCTTTCTTTTTTGAGATCGTTTTAAAACGTTTATTTGAGAGCGAGTGGTAAGCATGGCAAATATTTTGTTCCGACATGACTCATAGTCTTGAAGATAGACTTGCTTCTACTCCTCGAAGCTTTAAAAACTCCACAAAAGACTAATATTACTTATTTTGCCATTTAGCTCACATTAAAACTCACATTAAAGCATGAAATATTTCGATATGTGTTAAGCTGCATGATCAAGATAATTTCTGCATTTTGACTGAGGCATTTAATAGAGTAACTTGCACTTTCGCTTACCGACACTATTTCTCGATCTTATTTCTTATTACCACAACTCTCTTTTAGTAACGGTAAATACAGCAAAAGGACGTATAGCACAAATATCGCACGTCCTCCGACAACCGTCATTAGTAAGTTCTTAATGAACGTCACGTTTAGTTCGAGTTTAAGCTAATTAGTGAATGAAGTTGAACGTACTGTTTCTTTCCTTCCTTTTTCATATAATACGTCTTACTAAAGGGAGATGATAAGATCACTATAAATTTTGACATCAACATATAGAAGGAGGCCGGTTTCTAGGAAATACAAATTAGTGCTAACAAAAAATTCTTCTGTTTTGTATGCACTATCTAATTTTTTCCTTTTCTTTTACGTTCTTTAATTATTTGAAACTGTTTCTTCTGCAATTTTTATATTTAAATTGATTCTCTTTGCAGAAATTTGTAAAAAAATGCAAAAATAAATCCGATTGAATAATCATAATATATAATTTCAGATCCTTCGCTGAGAAAGGAAAGTAATCACATAATCCATGGGAGTCAAACAAATTCGATAGAAGAATACGAACAAAATTTCAAGGAGGACAAAAATGCTGACAGGCCAACAACGTCGATGTCAACTTTTTCAAAGTTTTACTTTCTTTCAGCAAAACGAAGATGTCCTAGATTTAAAATCCTATAACCTGACTGACGATTACAAGAAACTAGAAACAGATTCGTGCTCCATTTTGTAAAGTTTGAACGTGGATCCAAAGGGTTATCAAAATCTACTTCAACAAAAATCAAAGCTGTCGAAATTTCAACATCAAAACTCAATAGGACAAAAAAATTTTGAAATCATATTAAAAACTAGAGCGAAATTAATTATCTGGAAAAAAGGAATAGTGCTTTGTGTTGCTAATACTGAAGTGTATTTTTTAAGAAATTTGGAACAGGCTGAGGGATCACGGAATTAGTAACAAACCGAGGATCACTATTTAATCGTAATAGAATATTACTAAAACTGTGAAAAAACTGTAGGCATACCAGAATAGAGATCGTTAGATTGAAATCTATTTTATTCTTACTTAATGTTCTGAATTAAGAAGTAATAAATTCAAGACATACATTTACAAATAATTTGTAGGTAAGCTATTTTCTGATGTGCTATGACTGAGGTCATTTACACACGATATTTTGGATACAAGTTATTAAAATAATGAAGTAATTAAATGCTGGATAGGTACAAAAGGAAGAATCGAATTTGTATTCAGCAATATTTGAACTTCATGTATACGTATATATGAGTGTATGTGGCGTGAACGCTATGCTTCAATTCATAGTTTCAGTCTCTATGTGTGTGGCTGTAAAATTTTTGCGAGACAGGGATATTGAAAAACATGAGGTAGAGTGCACGGCAACCAGTCTTCATTTTGATATGTATTGACTATCGGTAAGTGTGCTTAGTGTTTGTTGCTGCTCGATGAGTGAATGTTTTCTTCTTTGTTTTTCTCTTCTGTTTTTGGAGTAAGGAAAATAAAAATTTCAACTTTTACTTTAATACTTGCTTTAAATTTTATGTGATTTTTTTTGTTTTAGTGCTTGCATTTTTTAAAATTTTTACCAGTGAATTAAGCTAAAAACTAGAAAATTGTGTTCGAGATACAAATTTATTTTATTTAAAATTTGTTAATATGAACATGATAAAATGTATACAGAAAGTTTCTCAACCAAATTTTGCACGAGGAAGGGAAAAAAGAAGAAATGATCAAAGTCCAAAGTATTGGAGTGTTTTTATGTGTGAATGAGTGCGAATTAAAGTAGCGTTTTTTGAATTTTTGATGTCATTGTTGATAAAGGAAGAATAGAATGAGATTTTAGAAGTTCAGGAAATGTAAATTCATTTTATGCAATTTCTGCTTTAGAAGAGACTATTGGATTGTGTCGGTCAACTCATAATATGTGATCATGTAAATGAAAATTTATACTCTTATTTTGCAAGTAACTGTAGGAAAATACTAACATATACTCTAAATTATGGAAAACACATTAGTTACATTGCATCTGGTAGTTTTGACTATGGAGTCTAAATAATATTTGATGAATATGATATCATGCTTTTTGTTCTCGATTTTTTCTGCAGTATCATTGACTTTCCGACATACATTTAATGATGTTGCATGTTGATTGAAAGTTTTTAAGCGATCTGTGTATTTCATGCGTAGCAAGTTGTTATACATCAATTATGATTTCTTATTTGCTCTTACATATTGTAGAATTTCCAGCAGTTTTCAGATTTTTAAACTTTCATAGGGAGAAGGGATGTGGTTTTTTTGATTTTCACTTTTAATTACGTAGCGATTGTAACGGCAGAAATTGATGTAGCAATTCACAAAATCTTTCTTATTTTTCACTTGCGTAAAGCGAGAAGTATGTGCTGTTTTGAGATTTGCTGACAGTAGTTAGAACGGGAAACACTTCACGTTGGTTGGTTATCACTTTTTGTGATTAAAGGACAACTGTCAAGGTAGAAAACTACTTGACATAATTTTTGCCTTTGTTTTTCCATTCGAAGTATGGGTGGATTAAAATGCTGAGAGAGTAATTCGCAAAAGTCCTGTATAAAGGCTTAAAGGTGGAAATATTCAGTGCTAAGCGAATTCGGTAGGATTTCGTTTTGAAGCTTGAAAGTAGCACTGAAAAGGTAAATCAACGAAACTGTTAGATATGGAAAGAAAATTTTTCTTTGAATATAATGACTAAGATGTGAGAGATTTTTACCGATTAATAGTCACAACCCGTAGGATATTTTAAAAAATAGTTACTTCGAGCTTAGGCTTTCTGCTCATATGACTGTTGGGATTAATAATATGTCACGGTGTTAATAAGAAGCAGCGACATTTGATTACATTGTTGCATTGCAACGCAATTTTTTTGCTAATGAACTTTAGCAAGATCGGGTTCATCCTAGCTTGATCAAAGTGACGATTGCAAAAGTTTTCGTCACTGATAAGTTAGTTAATGGACATCAATGAAAAAGTCATGCAAGAAAGATCCTAAAAGATCGGTGTAGTTGTCGTTGCAGTAGATTGGAGATCGTTTAATTCCTGAAACTTTTACTTTTTTTCTCAATCCAATCTAATTTTATTTTTCCTCAACTAAAAAGATTGTTTTTTCTTCTTATTCATTGTAATGAATTTCATCATTTTCAATATAATTGATGTTTCAACCAATTTAATTAGTATCCCTAATTTTAGTTGTTTTGGATTATTTCCAGTTTTCCATTTCACTGTTCGTTTTGGTCAATTTTCCATTTTATGTTCCTTGACAGTGAGTGTAAATCTGAAATTGAAACAGGTGCACTTGTATAGGTATGTTTTGGCACAATTAAAACTTTTGGGCTTCTATGATATCCTGAATTTTAATGATTATGAAGATTTTTTTAAAAATATTTTTAATATCTTACCAAGCACTATTGGGTATATGAAAAGGTACGTCCAATCTAGTTCAGGAAATACATTTCTTTACGTTGGGATGATCAAATGTAAGATTGTAAAAAATCATATATAATCTATCATAAGCTATCATATATAATACATAAGCTATCATATATAATACAAAATGCTGCTGTTGCAATGTTGCTTTTGTCGTTTGCGCAGCAGTACATACAAGTTTGTATAACCTATCCTACGCTAAGCAAAACTGAACTGAACTTATGAGAGAATGAAAAGACTACTTGACAAATGAGTGAAAGCATTTGTCCTTTTTTTTCAAACATTTTCTTCAGTGTTCTAGACTGCTTTTTGACTGTTGACGTATATCACTCTTAGCGGACTTTAATGCACCTATATCTACATGCTGGCGCTGCATTTTATTTTTGCTCTTTTTCTCCTCTGGTAGCACCATTCCTACTGCTTATCTCATCTCTTTATTCACATTATATTATATATGTTGAATTTATCGTTATACTTTTTTTTAAATTAAATAACTTGTTTTTCATTGTATTCCACTATATTTCACTGCAATTCATCTTTATTCTTCTCACCTCGAGTATTTGAATTAGTTTTAGTTTATTACTATTTGGAAAACTTTTCAGAAGAAACATTCATAAGATACTGAAGTATTGTTGAAACAGCATTTGACTTTTCACATCATTTGAAAAGCCAAATTATATCCGCACTGTTATATTGCTTGCCACATAAGCTGTTCTATCGGTATTACTGTAACTGATATTCAGACAGTGGAGTAATGTTCAAATCTTTGAAAATATTTTTGAGATAATTTGATTTAAATCTCACTTATTCTTGTTAGAACTTTAGATGGCTATATTTTTTACAGATCTTCCCTATTCTCATAGGGACCTTTAACAAAGGTATTTTCTTCGAATTGTACGTACCTTATTTATATCAAAGCTTCTGAAGGTATTTTCTGCAAATCATGTCTATTCCCATCGGAACTTTTGACAAAGGTGTTTTCTTCAAATCCTGTCTATTCACATCAGAAGTTTTAACGTAGAACCTGATGCCAGCATTTTTAGAATGCCTTGCCCGCAATGCTACTCCGCCTCCAGTTGATTATCATCATCTTTCTCATTAAAATGTGAACGTACCTTGTGAACAATGTGAACAACATTGGTCAGATGCAGCTTTCTTCACAGCCAGTCCAAGTCCCAAGAACTTCTGCATATGTCACTCAGCGAAGCTTGGACAAATAACGTGATATTTCTCCATTTTCAAGAGTATTAGTCGAAGTAGTAGTATTGTTAATAGTGATTATGCTGACTCCACAGGCTCTGGAATTGATTCTCGAGATAGTTACCATCAGTAAGAGAATCTGGAAATTTCCCTGGTCATGTAGCAGTTGTTTCGACATTAATCGGAACTAATGTCGAAATTCTGACACTAATCAGTATTCACCGCTGCAAATTACTTCCTTAGATAACAGTAGCCTTGAAAATTCGGGTCACAGCATTGCTGCCATATCACCATTAGCAAATTTCCGTGATTATATGACCTTGCTATCGGTAGTTTTTATTCGCAAAAGCAACAGTCTCAATTACAATCAACGGGGTTATAACCGCAGGCTTCATTAGACGTTTTGGTTACAGTATATTCAACGTGTTATCCTTCTGCAATGAAATTCTGCAATCTGCAATGAAAAAGATATTTGGCAAGAAAAAGGAACGACTCATCAACAGGAAATCTCAGATTTGGAACTGGAACAGGATCTGAAAACATCACTTTTGCTGTTACTTGCTTTCATAATTATCATCCTTCTGCCATTTGTTTTCATGTTTATCAATCTCCCAAACCCCTCTTGATATCATTAGAAGTAATTGAAATTTATATCCATTGTTTGAAAAGGGATACGATTCATGAATACTAATATTTTATTCGCCTTAACTCTTAAAAAAGGTTTTGATTTCATTTCACTACTACTTCATCTATTATCACACAAAAAAGCGTTGACTTTCTAAAAGTCAAATCTCTTGAAATAGGCACTAAAAAGTTTGAACTTTCTGCAACTTAAAAAATGATTACTTTCTTATACTTTCATTTTAAATTATCGTATATAATCGCATTTGCAAATATGTTCATGCACATACTATACAAAATACATTTGTTGAATCTTTTGTATTTATCCTGAAGCATTTTTTTAAAATGTGTATCAAATTAATTAGGATTCTTGTTGAGCTTTTTTTTGTCTGTCTAGAGGCAGTTTCCTTATTTATATGTTTGGCAAAACATTCGGTTTATTTTGATTAATCGTTGAAGGACGTGTCCATTGAAATAGCTTTAGAATGACTGAAAAAGGAAAACTTTCAGTTACTTAACAGTACATTATTGCTATTAGTTTGCTCACTCTGTGATAATTATGAGGAGTCAGTCATTTCTACTCATCTCTAGGTTAATATAGTAGAAAGGAATTAAAGAAATAATAACTCAATATTCCAGTCAATTGCTTGGAAAGGCTGATTCATCAGTTGAAATGCTGCTGCTCGAGTTTTTTGTTTATCTACCTTCTCTTGGTATATTCCTTGGGACAGCTATTTTAACTTTTCGGGCTTTTTTGATCGCAAAACTAAGATTTTTTTTACTTTTTCTTCCACGCATATACTTGTTTTAAATCTTTTCTACGTACAGATAGCATTAACTAAAAGTGACTTTTCCAATACTGAATAATTGTGCTATTTCGATTCGTCAAAAACTTGGAAAGTTAAATTAACGAGAAATAGAAACTCAAATTAGGAACTTAATTTGTTTGTTGAACCACTTGGTATTTGCTTATTTTTTGACAAAATGTAAAAAAAACAGTTAAGAGTTTAGGATTTTCAATTAATGCAGAAATATTTTCTGAAGTAGTATCAAATAACTATTAAAATCAGTTTTGAGCTATGTTCGAAGAAGTGATGCCGCAATATCAAATTGTAAAGTGAAATATTGGTAAACTTTATTCCAAATGGAATTTAGGGTTAAGAACTGTGATTGAAATTTGCGAAATTACGCGTTGCTAAAATTTTAAAATCTGCCTTAATAATAGAACATAGTTAGAGCCAGTTAATAGAACATAGTTAGAGCCAGTTAATGAATAGAACATAGTTAGAGCCAGTTAATGAAAATAGTAATTAAAAAAACAGTTTGTTGTGTATTTTTTAATATTTTGAAGAGATAAATATAGCATCCCTCTAACTATGCTGTGATGCAAAAGAGGCAGGAGAATGTCATTGATAATACTCGTCTATCAGTTTTTTTAAATCTGGATAATTTCACACTAAATTCAAATAATTACAAGAATTTTGTAGTTTTTCTATGCAACTGCTGCAGTCACAAATAAACTCTGGACAAGCACACCTATTACCTGAATTTGAAACAACGTTTCTCACTTCAAATTTGTCATCCCGTGCCACAAATACAATAACTAATGTTACAGCTGAAGCACTAAGCACATGTGATAATATCCGAACGGGTGGTGAGGTTTGTAGAATTTATTCTTATCAAGTTTCCTTCGCATTTTTAGCAGGAAAGGCAGATATCAGCTTTTCAGCTGACATGATAAGAAAAATTTGGCTTATCCTCAATTATACATTGAATTAAATTTTTATTTCATTTCGGTTCATTATATCTAATCGATTCATTATAAATTTAAAGCATAATATTTTCAGAATGTTAGCTGTGTTTCACGCGAGATTGATTCCAGAACATCCAGTATTCTGGGAAATGCTGTTGATGAAAATGATTGTCCGACATTTTCAGCAGACAAATCTAATAAAATAATGCAAGGTAATAGAATAGGAATTTCTTGAAGAAATGAGCATATTATGCATTGTGCAATTACAGATGAAAAAAGGAGAGGGGTATATTTCTATTCTACTTTCAGATCATTTTCTGGATGAGGATTCGCTGTTAGAAAATTTGCCCAAATTTGAACACTGCAGTGGAAGCGGAAGCGGTTTGCCATGTGAATTAATACGCAGTGTAAATTGGCTGCAGTCAAGGTTGCCAAATGCGAAACCAGGTTTTGAGATCTATGGCAATGATGGATATGTTTCAAAACAAAGGAAGCAAGTTTTGCAAACGAGAAACATCCCTCGAAGTACTGGTATTTCTACCCGTGGTGCCAATGAAGGAAGGTCAAGGGGTAAGTCGTGTATTGCAAGTTCTGTCTTTTTTTTGGATATTACTATTCATCTTTTCGTAATAGTATAGCATTCAGCCTCTAAACTATTTTATCTGCTTGCTACACTGATTACTTAATTCTAACCCACTAGTACGTTTCATTGTCAAAGCTTTTAATTGATTTAACAAAATAAAGATTGCAAAGTACACGCATAGGTCATCATCTGGAAAAAACAACTGCATCTGTTATACTCACTGAATGTTTCTATTATACCTTTTATCACTTTTCATTCTCATAAAGCAATTAAATTGCAAGAGAACTAGATGGGTGAAAAGAAGGAAAGAATTTTTTTAAAGAATTGCTCCATACTATTTTATTTTTCGTTCAACAAACCGAAGTAGGTATTTCATTGTCGCATAACAGTTGAAAAGTTAATTCATCTCAAATATCAAGGCAATATCCGGAAACTTCGAGCAAGGCAAAAAGACAGAATTACATTTTGGTAACTGAAATAGAATTCGTCCAACGAAGTAGTATACAATTTAAAAGAAACGCTTTGAAATAGTGTGATCAACGGCCATTCAAAAAACTTATTATGTGTCCATCAAAGAGAAGAATGTGATGTATTGAAAAATTAGGTATGTATTGCATATCAAGGAAATTGTTTCCATCAAGGAATATTTGCAGGCTTACCTCCTCCGATGCCTGCATGTCATCAGTTGAATGACAGCAACTGGCGCAGGCATTCACAAAATGGTCCTCCATCGAAGAACTACCCTACACGTCCTTTCTCGACTAGTGATGGCTTTGTTCGTAGTCGAGAGCGAAGCAGTTATGATAAGTAGACTTTTATTCATTTGATAATTTTTTTTATACCAATCAGATCTAAATTGAGACCGAATCAAAAAGTCCCAGATGAATGTTTTCTTATTTTATAGCAGTATTACTGAGAATGCTTCTAATTGTTTCAAAGTTTTTTGGAACAAGATCTAGAGCGGTGCTGTTCCAGAAGCTTTTCCGAATATCTATTGCAATTCTTATTCAATAACGAGTATGAATTTTGAAGAAATAATTTTTATTGAGGATTCTCTATATCACAAAATAGTTGAAAAATTCACAATTGGGCATACCGGATGTTAAGTAAGCTTTAAATAACTAGGAAAACGAGAGCGAGAATTCAAGTTTCCAAGAATCTTCTTATTTTAAAGCTAAGGAATGATTATTATAATACTTTTTTTACATAGCTTGTTTAATTAATAGAGTTAAGGTTTTGTATGAATAACATGGATCGCAGCCATGATCGTTCTCAGTGTAATAGTTCTGACAGACGTTCCACTCCGAGAATGACCAATGTCTACAAATCTACGAACAGATCGTGTAAGTCTTTTCATTTTGAATATTTGGAACAAAAGGCCGATATTCTAATTTCCAATAGATTGAAGCGCTTCTATTAGATAGTGCAGCGACTTCCAACACTTCATTTGAAATGGTTACTTACGAAACATGGTACTCGAAATCGGATATGGTTCTTTCCTAAATAATATATAATATTTATTCGATGTTTCTAGCATTTATTTCGCATGACAAGAGTAGTTTAACTTATCATGATGGGAACATCGAAAATTCGTTAAACTTGGTGACATCCGATGACAAAAGAGGTCATGGAACTGCAGCTCCTGATTATTCGCTGCATCGTAATGTGAAACGCAATGGTTCAAACAGATCTCGTAATTCCCCACCAGTGTATCTAGCTTTGAAAAGTCATCGTGAATTTGTTGATATAGATAGAACTGAGGTTGGTTTTCTCAATTTCCTGAAGATTGATCTTTCTAAAGTTTTTGATAAGAGAAGAAAGCCTAGATTGCAATTCAGGAAAGCCCTGTTAAAGACAAAATATATTTTTAAAAACATGAAGTATGAAAAAGGGAACTACGCTATTAGTCTTGAATTTAATGTTCTATCGGATTAATTTTTCGAAAATCACCAATCACCGCCGCTTCTAAGTTCAAGGGAGCGGGAGGAATTAGGGAATTTGGTACTATTCCCTAAAATTAACTTATGATCACTGAATCAGCAGTAAAACTGAATTCTATAAATGCTAAATGCTAATAGAACAGCTTTTTTGAATTTTAGATTATTTGATGGTTTTATTGACATTGTAGTTATTGTAGAAAATATAAATGTTGATGAGTTAACTCCAAGAACTCAACAAGCTTAGGCTCATTACGAATTATCTGTGATCCTTGGAGAACCCAGCATTACTGATTTCCATCAAGAAAAAAATTTTGTTTGACAAGGCGAAGTAGAGATAGCTAAAAGTGGGCTTTAATAATGGACGCTTCGAAGTCGTTGGCCTGGCTATTATTTCAGGTGGGCTCAATTGATAGTACGACAAAGGAAGAAAAACTACAAAGAAGTCATAATCCGCAACAAAGTGTTGAAAATGCACAAATAACAACAGAAGATGTCGAACAGTTGACGGGTTTATTTTGCAAACATGTTGCGGTTTGTGGAGAAGGTTGATTTTTACTTATATTGCTTAAATAGTTAATAAAGTAGCGATAAATGCATAGTATAAAATAGGTCGGTGTTTTAATCATTCACCAACTTAGAATTTCTGCTAACTGGTTAGAATGGAAGAGATTTGGAAATGAAATTGAAACTCCATAAAACTTTCAGATAAATATAAGTGTGCAGTATTTGTTTATTATTTTTTTTTGTTTTGTATTTCCTTGACACTATGACAGCTATTCATCTCTTGGCTCCTAAACTTAATTTAGGCTTACGTTTTTATTCATTTTGTCATTTCATTTATATGGCTCGGATTACCTTGTACTTATTTCTTTACCTTAATATTTGTACCACACTGGACTTAGAAATTCAAATTAACCTGAGCCGTCCAGTGAAAAAGCTTGAAATTAAGCTTGATTTATGCTGCCATTGAGCATACATGATTACATCATTGTAAATTTATGGGTGATAACTGATGTAATCATGTATGCTCAATGGCAGCATTGTTTGTTTGACTTGTTATTTTGGATAACTATTTAATGCACAGTGTTGACCGCTTAAGGAGTACTTGTAAATTACTCAGACCTTGAAAGTTAAAACAGAATATGTTTAATCTTGAAATTAAAACCATAAATAATTTTGTACTTCTTGAATGCAATTAATTCTTATCATTTTTATCAGAATTCTAATTCACTATTGGATGACAAAATTGTCATTCTTTTTACTCTTTCTTTTTTACTTGCAATATACGAAATAACTACATCATGCAGGCAGCAGATACTATTTTTTTAATTTCAGATACTATTTAAATTGCAGTTTTTACTATTCAAAGCTTTTAAGCAATATTTTTAAGAAACAAGGATATTTTGTTAATATTTAAGAGCGAAACGTCATCGATGCAATAGCACTATTTGTCTTCTATTCCTCTGAATACATTCAATGATTATCCCTATCATTATCATTAGCGTTTTATTATCATGTGCTCTTTATTACTATGTTTGACTTGATTTCCTTTTATTACCATAAATTTGTTCATTGCAAAAATTGTTCAAATTTTATTGTCATTATTGGATGTTAACTCAAAGTGCTCTGAAAACGAAATTCGCTGGAGATTTTTGTTCTTTAGACTCTGGAATTTTTTACTTTGGAATAATGTAAGAGTTAGGAGGCAAATAAAAAACCATGTATTATAGGCTGATTGTTTATAGTTCTTTACTGTAGTACAGCTGTCCTTTTCTAAGGGCGATCCTTTTGATGTGAACAGATATCTGTGAAAAGAACCCTTGAGAGTAATCAAGCATTTAAAGCTACTCATTTTCTTATCATTCTTCCACATTAAATTTTCTGATTGTATACCAGAATTTTTTGATACAAAATTGTTAGCTGCTACTTCTTTTCTTATTATTCTTTCACATTTCAATCGATTGAAGACTTTTTTGGTAATGATTGTTGAATTTTTGATACATTGAAGCCATTACTAGCTTAGATTTCGTAATTCTAAAGCTCCGAATAGTAGTTAAAGTTATTGCGAAGGCAATGTGTCTGATAGGTATAAAATTTTGGGCTGTTTTTATTTTTCGGTGATTATCTATCAAAAGCAGATTTGTACATTGAAATTGTATCAGCAACTCTTAGTATGTGTACCATTATGTGTTACGAACCACTCTTCATTTAAAATTTCTACCACGCTCAGTAACGACAGAAGGCCGTCCACAAATGAGATACTTTATTGTTCTTGCTTTCCTTACCATTCCCTTTTCGCGCAGTAATGTGAATTAGCATTAAATTATTAAAAATTTTTGAGTCTAAACATTTTGAAGTTTCCCACCCACTGAGGGTTTTGAATTTAGAAGCTATTTTCTTGTTTATTATCGGCGAATTCATTTGCTTGTTTCTCAGAGATTGCATAATCTTCTTGTTTTCCTGATTCGCAGTATTCATATACCTTGTCATGAAAACTAGCTCAGATAGAAATTCCGCTAATAATGAAAAGGTACCATCAGACAATGAAAGAACATTATTAAATATGTAGATTTGAAAAGGGAAGAATCTATAAGCCAGAACTTTCCTATTGGAATTCCTGGACATTATTTTTCTCTAGTTCCGTAATATGTATGGAACTAAGAAGAAAAAAACATGGTGTCTTATAAAGCAGTAAACTTGAAGGAAGAGCTATAAAAATTGGGAAAATAATGGTGCTATTCGATGATCGATATAAATGTTTAATGCTAATTGGGCATTGTGTCTTCAAATATAGTCATTGAAATCTTTTCGCGATCATCAAATATTTTAATGGTTTGGATTTGCTATTTTCCTATCTGAATAGTTGGTTGTCAATACTGAAGTTTCAAACCAATGCTTGTTAAGATTAAAACTGCTTGGAAAACTTCTGTTGGACCTCAAATTTTAAATCATATTTTGTTAGAATAGTGAGTATTGCTTGTATTTATGGGTTAACATATATACCAGATGAAGTTTTAGACAGTGCTGATGATCTGAATCCGAGATTTAAAGTACAGCACAAAGTTTATTGAAGCTGTCTCTCTTTCATGCTCCTAACAATTTCACTGGTTGTTTTCCATACTTTTAATTATTTGGTGAATTATAATTGCTTTTCATCGGCTGTTTTCTGATATTCGCTTTTAATTATTTATTATAGAAAACTGTTAGTGTTGGATAGTTCAAGTTATTCTCATGAAAAGCAAACTCATTATGCACCGGATTCTTTTTTCAATAAAAACGGCAGCTTTATAATTATTCTATCAGTTATTGTCATTCACGTACGGTGATAAGTCTCTTTTATTATTGTTTCGAACATAAAAATCGAAAGCATTTTCACAACGGGTTACTTTCGAAGTTGTGGTAAGCATTACAGCTGAAACTGTTGAGTTCTTCAATTACACACATTAGCAATTTGGTTTCTTTCATTAATCTGATTGATTTACTGCTATTTCTGCCTATGAAATTTCTTTTTTTGTTCACTCAATGGAGCTGAAGTCGAGAAAACAATACTTTGTTACTTGGAAATGAAAAAAATTTTTTCTAAAAAATGAGACAAGTATGTCTCATTTTTATCGCTTTTGTTGAAATAATCCGATGAATTTAATTTTTTTTTTAATGTGTAATACTTATATTTCTGCAGAAAGACTCAGCACAATAAAAACTTTTACGAAAACCGATCAAATTTATTGATATCTTAATTAGTAGATTAAAATTAATCGGAAAAATGTGAGGCACTGAATCGTTGGAAATTCTATGATTGTGCATAGTTTGAGAGATGTTAATGTTGTATTAATAAAACATATATTCGATTTCGATTGTGTGAGGACCATATAGATTTTTACCTTTCCTTTTGGAAAGATAAAAATTCTTTATATATTCTTTTTGAAAGTAAAATGAAAGAAAATTAAAAGACTTCATGCACGGAAAATGGCGGGCAATTTGTTTGACCTTATTTAAGTTGGCAATATGAGGTAATTCCTCTTTAATAGGTATATCAGTCACCGTAATGAAAGATTATTTGATTTAATTTTAGCATGCCGTATTTTTATTGAAGTTCAATCTTTTTAAAAATCGAAAGTTTCTTGAAGATTTCATCTGAATCTGGGTATTTTAGGAGAAATTAACTACCAAAGCGATTCATCACCTGGAACAGTGGGTTTGTTTGTTTTCTCTTTTATTCATTTATGTTTGCTGGACATTGACTCGTTTAGCTTTGCTCTAAGTGAGAAAGTTTGGAGAAAAAAGTTGTGTGCGGCCTAACGATTCGTAATTAACAGTGGTTTCATCATGCATGACTTTATACGACTGGCGTAGCTAGTTTAATATTTAAACTGGCTTTTGTTGCAGGCACTTGCGATCGTGTTTTTGTTGAAGATAAAAAGATCACAGAAAGATCGGTTTCACCAACTGATAGCATAACGGAGGAGTTACCACAAGATGATACAGTACAAATTGCAAATGCCGATACACTGAATTTCTCGAGTTCGTTCTGTTATTCATAATCTTTTCAAACCTTTTTTTTCTTAGTTTTATTTTCCAGCTCCTTTTTTTAGGCGAAGCATCTCCTCCAGTGCAGGGACCACCAGAGTCAAATATTATCGATAATGGTGGTTTTGAATTATCAAAATTGGATGTTCTCAGTGAGGAAATTTGGTATTATCACAAGGCGATCACACAAACGGAAGGCGTTCTCAATCGCAAGCTCCATCTTCGCGATGTCCTTTATTATGCCATTTCGCCTGTTTTTCCCAGTACGTAATAGAGATGATGAATAATTTAGTAGTTAAACTGGTTCTATTGAACGCAGTCATATCTGCAGTGAGCAAGATTATCATCCACTTTGTCATTTTTTGGCTAGTCAAATTTCGAAGAAGGGATACTTTTCAACATTGGTAAATTGTTGGCTAGGAGCTATAAGTTAAATGTTTTACAGTGTGTGGTCTGTACGTAGTAGGTTCGTCACTAAATGGTTTTGGCACGAATAGTTCTGATATGGATTTATGTTTAATGATAACAAATAAAGATGTAAGTTGATAAGCTATATGTAAGTAATGATTTCTCATTACTATTTTGCGTTCTAAAGGCAATGAAATTCCTAGAATAAAAAGGGATTATTGGAAGGGTGTATGAAATTTCTCAGAGCTCGTTTTAATTATATGTATCGAAAAATGATGTATTTGTTAAGGTCACACTTTCGATCCCTACATTTCAGAATCCATTTATTGTCGTGTCTTTTGTAGCTAATCTTTTTCACACGAATTCTAGATAACATTAAATTTTTCTGAAAATTAAAATGAATTTTTAATTTCCATAAAATAAAATGTTTTCAGTTAGATCAACGAACAGATGCAGTTGTAGTACTAAATATGATTCAGAGTGCTCTAGCTGAAACGAAGTGGGTTTCACACATGCAACTTATTCTTGCTAAAGTGCCCATTTTGCGTATACGTTTTTACGAACCCTTTACTGATATCACCGTCGATTTGAATGCCAATAATTCGGTTGCAATACGCAATACGCATTTGCTCTGTTATTATTCTTCATGTTGGTTCTCTTTTCTTCATTTATTATTTTTGCTATATTTGCTTTTTTTCACGTGCATGTTCTTGAAATTAATGGGGAGCCGGCGTAGCCAGTCTTTCTCACTCAAATTGGGAAACTAAAAATGAGGCATTATAAAATAGTTTGAAATAATGCTAGGAATACTGTTACACTCAATCAGGTATATTTCTGATTTCAGAATATTCACCATATTTTTATAATAAATTCAAAATCTTAGTTGACTGGAGAGTTCGGCCATTGGTGAGTGTTATCAAAGAATGGGCAAAGCGAAGAGATATCAACGATGCGAATCGTTCCTCATTTACATCATATTCGCTTGTTTTAATGGTTATTCACTATTTGCAATGTAAGTTTTTACTATAATATGTTAAATCGGCTCGAAAATTCATGAGCTGTGCTTAATGGCATATCAAATATCTATTAAAAAATCTAGTATTTTAGGAAAAAAAAGGTTTGTGATTTGCTTAGGCTTAAAAGAATCATCACGTTTCTAAGCTGTTATAGGCTGAAGTTAAAATTAGTATTTAGTATTTCCGATCCGACTTTTTCTGTTCGTATTATCGTCGATATCAGTTGCATTAGCACTTGAAATTTTTTACATCCCCTCTTATTCATTTGATTTCATTATGAATTAAACGCTCAATTTAATCTTTTTGCTATTGCTGTATTAAGGATCACTTATGTGCAATAGATTTTCTTCGAAACCAAACCAATTTTACATCGAGCATCTGCTTTAATAAATTAAGATTCACTGAGTCAAACAGAAGCAAAAGTCTTTCTAGTTCTTTGACTCTTATATTTCCTTAAAAATTCCAGGTGGTTTGAAGCAGCCAATTTTACCGTCGCTGCAGGTAGTATATCCAAAGCGATTTAGTGCAAGTGCTGATGTACGCTCACTTAATGTTTCAAGTCATCTGGATCCGCCACCGGGATGGATAACCAACGAAACGATAACGCTTGGGGAATTACTTATTGGTTTTCTTGAATATTATGCGTTTAAATTTGAGTAAGTTCCGAACATTTGAATAGGCTTGTGTAATTTACGAGAGAGAATTTGGAAATTACTGAAATTATCTGTTTGACAAATTTTTAATTAAAAGGTATATGTATGTGATCAAGTTGTTTATGAAGTTTTGGAAGTTTTCTTGTTGCACCAAGCTTGCGAACGCCTAATTAATTTTTGAAAAAATCCCACTGCAGCTACTTGAAAGATGCGATATCGGTACGCTTGGGTAGTAAAACAGAACGTACAGTGGTTGCACGACAACCCTCACCTTATAATAGTAATATTGCTCAATGGAATTGCATTTGCATTGAAGGTTGTAATTAACTGAGTTTTATTCTAAATTAAGCAAAATTATATCATCTTTGATGTCATGGCATGAATTACGAGTGCAAATTTTCGAATGGATTTAAGAATTAGATTTTATAAAAGATTAAAATTTGATTCCAAAAATATCATCGTCTGAATCAAATTGTTTACTTAGAAATGAAAAAATATGATCAAACGAATCAAGTCAGTAGGTGCATCTCATCCATTTAATTTACTACTGGCAGAGAGACATCGTGTAACATAACTGCTAATTTGAGGACGAACTGACTGAGAAAACGAAATTTGAGTGAAAAGTAAAGTTTCCATAACCATAGATGATAAAAGTAATAATAATGGAAAAAATGAGCATAGGGTTCACAAAGTCACTTTGTAGTTTTGAGAAAAATGAGGAAAACCTGGCTTGGTGCTCGGTTTTTCTCATTTTTCTCAGAACTACAAAGTGACTTTGTAACAGATGTGGAAGATCACTGGAAAGTATGTGGAACGTAAAGAAGTGCATGCACTAATTTATAAATTTTGTTTATATTTCAATGTTTATTTGCAGAACCGTTCACTTTGTCAAATACAGCTCACTCCGTCCATAACCAGATGGTTTTTGATGCGATTCGTCAGGCATTTGTTGATGGTTGCTGTGAACTGGATGGTAATCGTGATCTAAAGGCATTCCTTGATGTTGGACCAATTAATATCAGCATTGCATCATCAATGGGGTAATTCAGTCATTCTTTTTCCTCGTTTTTTATTAAAAAACAATTTTTTTTATAATACAAATTCTAGCTCAAGTGCACAGCTGAGCATCCTAGCGCACTCAGAAGAGGGATCACTAGCCACGACGAGTTCTGGTGACATGACGCTAACGAGCAAACATCTGCTGACGGTTTCGCCGCAATCAAACAAAGAAGGATATGACCTTATGGAAGGAAATGGATCGCTACTACTTGATCCAGAATCTGAAATGGAGTTGGAAACAGCTGTGACTGTTCCAATTAACGAGCCGACTTGCGCAGAGCAATACATGAGGTTTTTTTTGCAGGGGAGGTTGGGATAGGTTTTGCGGTATGCTTAATGTTTACCAAAGTGCTATTGTGTAAAATTTTTTAAGATTAAAGTATCTTGTTATCCACTCATTACACTCTTCTTTTGCTGTTTAAAATCTCTCTGAATCATCGAAGTGAATTTATTTTTTTAACACTTTAAGCCTCAAAAGTTTTATTTAACAAAGTTTTATTTAACTTAAGGCTTCTATTGCAGCCAGAGAAATGCATTGGTCAATTATGAGAATGAAGTAATACATACAGGTAGCGATGAGGAAACTCCAAAAAGTATCATTGTTAGTGATCATTAATGTTTGTTTTTTCCTTTTGAATAAATTAGTGAATAAAAAAGCAGGCATTTAAAGTCGTAAAATGAAGGTTTGCTTCTAAAAAAGGCGTATATTCACGGACTTCTTAAAAATCTATTTTTTTTTTCAGAATTTCACAGAAAATGTATTACCATCGCGAGAGAAATCCGATACTACATCGTCTATGTTTGTTGATGAACAAGTAACTTCTAAAGCCATACTCTCTGAACGTCAACCGAAACAGCTGCAGATGAAATCTGATGATGAAAAGTGAGGATTTTTTTCCAGACTTTGTTGGAAGGTACTGCTATGTCGTTAATCATTCCATTCATAAACTGTGCATTATATTGACTGCAACGAGATGAATCGTAGAGAGATGTGTAGTTTAGAAATTGCAAATGAACTCTGAAAATACAAACCTAGCAGTAGTATCCTGCAATAATTCTTGAAAATAAGCAGGTGCGACGTTAAATGATGTCGAAGATATTTGTCATTGATAGTTATCCTATTTTTGGTTACATCTAATTTGAATTTGTATTTTTTAGATTGCATGCTGATTCAACAGGATCATTTGAGGTCCTTACTAAGGAAAAAAGTGGAATGGAACAGCAGCAGTTTGCAGGTAAAGTAATTATTCAACGGCGCCGTAAGGCTAGCCGTCGTATGCACGGTTCAATGGAGTGTACAGGTCGAAATCATTTGAATAAATCGAGTTTAGAACAACCGGTCGTACGAATGAGCTATCGTTCTGGTACTGCTTCATCTTGACTACCTAACTCAGGGTAAATGCGCTTATGACAAAATTATTGATACAGTACTTCAATAAAATACTTTTTGAATATTAATGTAAGAAAAGTCCAAAAAAAGATCTCATTTGCAGATTTTGTTTTTATTGGTTTAATCTCATATTCTATTTGATAATTGTTCAACTGTTTTTTTTCTTTTGCTTGAATTTTCAAATTTTTAAAAAATTGAGTTTTTTTAAATTTTGTGGGATGTCAATTTAAAATAAGTTTTCTCGTCCTCATCTGTATATTCTCCACATCTCGTCTTTGTTATTGTCATTATCAGTGTGAATGCACTCCCTCCTGCTTCAAAATATTTTTCTGTATAGATGTGTTTTTGGGTTTTAGTCCAATTTTTTTTATCCTCTCTTGACGCTTGTTATCATGAATGTTGTCCATATTTCAGGATTTCGGGCAAGTCAACGATTTCTCGAATCTTTTTTATTTTCCGGGAAGGTTGTTGATGGAGAGAATTACCCGGGCTAGAAAAATTCTAATGCGATGAGAAAAAAACTTAATTAGATCAATGTTTTTGTCTCATCGTCTTATATAGTTTCGGTTATTTCACTTGTTTCATTTCTTCGATTTAATTCTATTTGTGCTTATTTAATTTATTTGCAATTTTTGTTTCTTTCTTCATTAGAAAAACAAACAAAATTATAAAAAAAAAATCAATTTTTTGAATTTCTCTTTCATTTATTGTGTTTTATACTATATTTTTCTAATTATTTTCTTTACTGATTTTCATCAACAACTGCCTTTTGTTTGATGATCATTAGCCTTTTTTTGTCGAATAGACCTTATTAGGCTTTATTTCTTTAATCCATAAACTTTAGTGAAAAATTTAAGGATCGAGTTGGGACTGACAGATTCAGAGTCTCTGAAAATGAATTCAGGATTTATTCCTTTTATTAGGTTTTGAACTCAACATTACTTCATTTTTATGTATAAAAAATCCTGGATTCGCGTATTCAATAAAAAGGGTTTCCGTTTTTTTTTTCTTTGATATCATTATATTAAAAGAACGAAATTGTATATTTTATTGCTAGTTATTTCTTTGCATTACATTACTTTAGCATCATTTAGATTGTATGCGGTGTAGGTGTTTCTTTTGTATTGCTTCAGCATCATTTAGATTACATGTGATGTAGACGTTCCTCTATGATTTCGATATTCACACTACACAAGTGTTGTTTAGATTTTATTTACAAAGGTACTCGTCATCCTAGTGATTGTTTTTAAATTTTTCGTTCCAATCATTTTGTGTTTTCTCTATTGTATTATACCACCGAATGCTATTATTTTGAGTTTGAATTTGTTTTTTATTCCTGTAGCGGCCAGTCATGTTTGAGAAGTACTGGGTGTAAACAGTAACCTAACCTGTATTTCACTTGTCGAACTTTAGCTGAATTCTAATTTTTTTGAATTTATTTCATAACATATTGAAATTTTTTTGTACAGCGCGAAATCACTAAACTGTGTTAGAAAAACCCTGACACATATGATTAAGAGGTGTGGCTGTGCTGCCTTTTCATAAAAATTTTATTTATTTATTGCTCAACCTTTTTTTGTTCTCCAGTAGAGTTCAAGGCAATGACCCTGCTTGGAGGTCTGAGTCAAGTTATATTATCAGCTACTATTCCATTCTGTTTCGTCATCAAGAAAAAATGACTTGCTCAATGTCTTATAAGCACACCTATTGTATGTTTTATGGCACATTTTGTGCGATTTTATTGTGCTATAAATTTTAGAAGAAATGTTCACGACATGTTCATGTGTTATTAACATATCGACAACGTCCATTCGTTGTTGTTTTAGGAAAAGGAAATATTCCCAATGAAATTTTGATGCTTCCTGCATATGCATTTAATGCGAATTACTCGGAAATTTATTTGGTGTATTAGGATAAGCGTACACAATTTCCACAAACAAGGATGGTTGGTGAGAGCATTATTATCCTCTGAGATGGGTAACCTGTTTCTTTAAAATCGCGGAGCTATTTAGATGGGGGATTGCATGTTTAGATATACTGACGTGATGATAAATCCGGGTAAAATCATCTTCATTAGATACAAGCATAACGTAACAGGGACCTTAAGTGAATTCGAAGTTTACTTTCAGAATAAATGAAGTGAGTGACAATGGTCGAAATTCATCGAATTCACACTGAAATTCTAGAAAAACCGACTTTCTTGAAACCATACTTTCAGAACAGATACTTGAATCTACTTCATGCGGATCACACTACGAAATTATTGGAAACCAAGAAATTCCCAGTTATTCCACACAATAATGTCCACACATTTTCTTTCATTTAGCGGTAAATGGCGACATATTTACTGCCACTGTCGGCGAACCATTGTTCACATTGCCATTGCACTGGCTCTGTTGATACTGCAAGGCGTAAGCAGTGGGATGAATTTTGAAACCATACAATCTGAAATTATGATAACGGTGCTAAATCAAGTTTTTGATAATTATTTTTTGAAATGCTAAGCCTCGTGTTACATCTCGCTATGCTTTCAAAGTTCCAAAAATACCGAAGTCTCTGTATTAATGATCGCTAAAAGAGGGAAATTCGTATAAATTAAGCTACAAATGAACTGTAATTTAAAATGCACAAAGCTTTTGAGGAACATGTAGGAAATTAAAAAATTTTTAAAAGCTATATCATTTCAATTAGCTGCGGACGATTTCACTCCAGTTTCACGATTTACTATATCACTTCAAACAGACGAATTAATGCTGTAATTTGATCTTGAAATGGAAAACTTCCCCCAAAATCGATTCGGAACTGATTCACCCTGACACGAATTATCAAATAATACAGCAGCCCCAAAGTGACTGCCTTCAGCTCCAAAGAAAACAATTTATACCGTGGAACAAAACTCGTTGCAGGTCGTTTTGGTCTTTCTTCCGGATGTACGAAAAAAAGCATATGAGGAAATCCTGTACCGAAATAAGAGCCATCAGTATTCTGATGCTTTGATGATTTTGGCACATAAACATCGCAACAACGAGGGCAGTAGAGTTTAACCATCGATTCGCCGGGTACATCCGAAAGACCTAAAATGAAAAGAGTTAATTTATGGATCTCCAAAATACAAGGATTTTCCCAGCCCATTAAACTTACATTGAGTTATTTGTTTTGTTTTGGAATTCCTTGTTTAAAGAAAAAGAGGAACAAAACACTGACAGAAAAGAATATAAGCAATTTGACCATAAGAATAAAGATAGCAGGCCAAACTGCAGTTTCCACAATCCAAATATTTGAATTCCTTGTTTAAAGAAAAAGAGGAACAAAAAAAGTAGATAAGCTGAAAGCACAATATGTGGAAAAGGGAAGGAGAGAAGGGGAGGGAAGGGTTGACTAAAGCAATCAAGCCGTCTAAATGAATTTCGAAAAACATGAACATAGATATGGGATAAAACGATTATAATAAAATTTTAAAATTTTAAAAGAAGGTAAAATTCGCCTATTGGCAGCGTTGGCTGATTTTCGCAGTAAACACGAGGACACACGCCAAAGTCATGATCATGCCATTTATCAATCATTTGCTGGATCCCACGATTTGTAAGAATATAGCGAGCATGAATTAATCCATAAAGCATTTCAGCAGCTTGCTCAACCAAATCTGATTGGTTCGGATTGTCTTCAAAGTCATCATCTACAAAAAGAAAAAATTAGAAGCGACCAATAGTTTTTGAAAAGATTGTCGAAATGAATACCAAAGAGCCACTTAACTCATACAATCTCATTTTTATAATTCCTTTGTGGATATTTAACTCTTATCAGTTATAATATGAAAAATGAAAATTTCTCGAATTAAACTCCTTTCACACCAAAAATGATTGATGTGAACTGACAAAGTCTTCCAATGCAACAGAATATATGTTGGTCTCAGTTAATGCGACTGGCCAAACATTAAGAATTAACTTTTATTATAGCTTATGTCACATCAGCAATGAAAATTAAAAAGAAACCTGGCTCCAAATCCAAAATCATATCTAGCGCCTGTCGATAGTGTGGAACTTGCTCATTAAGACCTGTCAAATTAAATTTATCTTGGATGTATTCTTCGTCTACCTGAAAACAAACATTCAAAAAAGGAAATGAAGTTAACGGATAGATAGTTACACATATCTTCTTCCACAGTAAAAATTGGTTGGATAACGTCCACCGGAAAAGGAACTGTAATAAATATTTTGATACAACTTCATATAGCTAACATTTTCAACTCATCACGTAGTATAGTATCAAAGAACTGAAAAAATGCGGACAAAAGTGATGTGATAAACCTAGAGAACTCGTTATTAACTGCACTTAATGAAATACTTCTTATTCTTTGCACTATACCAAACTCTGTATAAATTTTCATATTTCTCGATTAAATTTTTTAAGAATTATTGACAACTGACTTCACAAAAGAACTCATTCCCTCGTAGGCCACAGAACCATGTAATCCACGACACTTCCTCCGAGCTACTCATTTCGGAATCAGTACGATGCAACCTCCCCACTATTGTTTCTCTGCTGAAATGTGCTCTTTTGATTTAGAAATTATGAAAGTCGTCCTATATAGTTCAAGCTTCCATCAGTTCGATATTTATTCCATATCCATATAATACTCAATTTTCTTTTTTTTTAGAAATGTGAAAGAATAGAGAAATACGAAGCTTAAAAAATATAATTAAGACCTGAAGTGTAGCTTGCTCAGTTGTTTAGTAATATAGACGGATCGGTTCTCGTCCAGTTTCAGATAGCGCCACACACTCCTTTGCAAATTATGCCAAACATATAATTCGTAACGATAGCTTGATCTAAAAGACAAATTGACCCGAAGACCCCCTTTCGCTCTCTCATCCAACCAACCAATTTGATCCCTACAACCCACGCCGCTATTTACCCAATTAGCAGCAAGCGCAAGCTCACCAAGTCCAAAATAAGGAAAACATGGCCCGGCCAGATGATCATGATGTAACAACGAAATCTCAAATGCGAGAGCATTGTGAGATTTCATATACGCTCCTGATAGTTGCTTTTGATTGCAGTGGGTGCCTCAATGAAGTCATCAATTCATTATCTATGACTACAAATATCAAGCTATTACCTACGACTACAAGTTTGTGGAAGAAAATCATACCTGTCATTTTTTTAGTTCCATTGAATTCAATGCAAATCTTTCAATAATGTGTTTGTTCAATTGTCATTTCAGCAAAGCAATGAAGTTTTTGAAATATATTTAAATATTTCTTTAATATTTATATCAATTATGAAGATGCTAACTATTGAGCTTAATTTTTAATGTCATTGATATGAATTCTGAAATGGTTTAATAATGGGAACTCCGATTGTTCTGATCCGTTTCGTTTCAAAGCTTTTCTTCTTTTTCTGATTATGAAAAAAGACAAATGTTTTTTATATTTGAGATCAAAAAACATAGTATTGGTAATGTTGCAATACATAATGATTGATTATTCGAAAAGATTTTCCATCAACAGTTATAATCACATTTGCCTTTTGTTTTCTGTTAACATTTCGATATTTGATTTAAAATGGTATTTCAAGTACTTAAATAATACTGGAAATTACTAAATATTCTGAATTTTTTCCCACTGAATCGAAATGATATTATTTACTCTTGTAGTGTAGCATATACCCTGAATTCTATAGAAACAATCCTATTTCAAAATTTTAATCTGGGAGAAGAAGGAAGTGCTGACAACAATAGGCAGATTTAATCTGACAGTTTAGTCCAACGATTAAATCAAATAAATGATGGATCAGCCTAGCATGTTTTAAGAATATACAGTGACTATCGTTATATTTTCATTATGAGATTGCATTGCATGATATGTTGATTCAGTTCCCTTTAAAACCAAAGCTCTTATGCCACATAACGCAGCATTATCTTGGCTTAACTATATCTGATGCATTTAGATCAAATTAGATGAAAAGACTAAATGAAGAATCAGAGATTTGGTCAGGTTCGGGAGCTAGCAGAGGAATTAATAGAAGAAGCAATTGTAAAAATGAAGAAAAGATGGCACTAATTAAACTTACTATTCAGTATAACATCAAGAATGCTAAATTATTTAGAATGAAGATATTAACCGAAAATAAATAATCTATTATAAAAATATATATATTTTAGAATGTTGTACAAGAAAAATAGATCCGACAGTGCAAAAGAATGTTCTTATTTCGCCAAAAAAAGCTAAAATTTTAGATAATAAATATTAAACGTAAAGAGCTTAGATGTAAAGTTCGTATATTTTAACTTTGAATTGATCCGAAATGACAAATTTATTCTCATCATAATAATTGTTCGATTTCAAATGTAGTTTTTAAGTCGATCGCTCTTCTTACGATAATCGCACGAGCTTTTCATTGCAATTAAAGCCAGGCTATCTATCTGTGCTGTTTTCTTCAAACACTATATTTTTGTTATGTCACATTTAGCTATTATTATTGAACCTATGAAGCCTCGGAGGCTCTATTATTTTATCAGAATTCTACTTACTAATAAATAATCCATAGTTGTGATAATACTTGTTATCATGTTTCGGTCATCAATGTAATAACTGGTAATTTTGTTATGAGATAAACTGTTCACGAAGAAAACATCCTCGTGTTCATGATGTACAATTACCAAGTATTAACATTACAGTATCGATTTTTACAATTGGTACAGATATAATGGATATAGAAAAAATGCTAAATACAAAATACTGATCCCAGCAAATTTGAGTTTAAAAACAGTTTTTCGACCTAGCATTGAATATTTTAATCCCTTTAAAATCTTTGTAGCGCTGAGAAGAAAATAATCACAAGTTCCAAATAACTTTCAAGGTGTTTTTGAAACTAATGATTGTTGATTAGATCTGCTAATCAGTGGGTGAGATAAGCATATAATCAGTGACTCTCAATGAGTACATTTTACTTCATAGCAGTTCCTAAAAAAGTCTAAAAGTTCCATAAAATGACTTAACTATAACGATTAAGCAACAGCTAGGTAAGAGCCAGTCGGAATTTCTCATTTCCTTAACTGGCTAACCCTAATGATTGTTTATTGGTGTACATGAATCATCCATCAGAACGGTTGAAAGCAATGTTAATAAAATTAATCGTCTCGCTAAAAGTGTCTCATTAATTGAAGCAAGGTACATACTAATTACATTTGATTCTAACATTAATGGGCAAATTTCCACATTAATTTAAATTAGTTTAATTTCGGCCGCTTATTCTCTATGGAGATATAATCTCTTCTTTTCCTCTTCGACATCTCCAATATCGAACCAATCGAATCAATCTCATTTAAAATTAGTTGTATAGCGATACAGAAGTGGGAACGATTTCAATTGCCGCAATTATTGGTCCAAATATCTTAGGAAAGTTTAAATTCGAAATTGGCGCCAACTGCTTGGCGCAAAATTTAGCGGTTTACTAGATAGCATTGGAGCGAATGGATGGAGAGTGATTATTTTCCGCGGCGAGCGGGATTGTGTTAGTCTTGACGACTGCCTTCTCATGAATTGTTTTGGTATCGGCGGGCAATTTCATCCGTTCATGAGAAAATACCCACAATTCTTCTAGAAATAAAGCGATCAGTACTAATTCGATTGATCTTTGATCTCCTCTTATACGTAGTATCATTATCAACTAAGTTTAGTTGAAGTAGAAAACAGTGAAGGGATTGGCCGTTATCTGTTGAGGTTTCTTTGTATGTCACTTAGTGGAATCGAGATGACAGTGGAAAAATTACCGCCCAACGAATTTATAGTTAAGGTAATCTTTCTGATTATCAATTTTTCGATGTTACATTTATTCCATGTTGCTAATTTCAATTGTTGGACATCTGATTTCGGTGAAGTTTGCTTAGTTTTATTCAAGCTTCAAGAAACTAATAAAATTTTTCCGAAAGAAAATTCTTCAGCATTCTTTAATTAGTAATTATTTAAAACCATGAGAAATATGAGATTAGAAAATTTCTTGCTAATTGCTGTTGTAATTTTAGGTACGCAGAGGCCGTTTGGATCGGCCAGTTTATATGAAGAGAAGAGCCGTTATGATATTCAATCATGATCAAAAAGATATTACTTTTTCATACGATAACTGCTGCACCGTATGTTTTTCTTTATATTTCTGTGATAATTTCTAAATTTATTTGAATTTCTATAGTAATTTTATTCATTTTTAAGCTTTATCTGATGTGATATGTTCTTATCCTTTCTCTTACTCTCCCCTTTGAACTCTCTTATAATTGCACTCTTTCCTTCAATCTAACTTTGCTTCTTCCATTGAAATTTCATTAACGATATCTCATTATACAAGAGAAACCACACTAAAACCTTCTAGATATTAAAAGCAAAGTTCATATCGCAAGTGCCTTGGTCACCACCACGAGGATGCACACTACGATTCATGTCAGACATTCGAAATGAGGAGGAAATGATTTTGGAATTTGAAGATCACGGAAAGCTGATAGAAGCATACTCTATTTTAAAGAGCAAATATTTAGGTATTTTATCTAATCTTTTATAATCTTTGTTACTAGCAAAAACTGCGAGTTAATCATACTCTTAAATTGACTTGATGGAATGCTGTTTGCGGCATGTGACTGCCTGCATACTTTTACAACCCATTATCTCCTAGCATCTTTCTGTTAGAATGCTCAAGTTATTTTTAGATTCTCTGCTCATGAAATGACAAATTTTTTCAACAGGAAAATGTGTGCGTAAGCTTCTTTGTATATGAGAAATTTAGCTGTGTAAGGTGTATCATTACAGAACGGTCGCAATTTGTGTTCTCTAGTGAACTGCTCAGTGGTCGAGGCTTGCACACAACTACCGAGAAAAACGTAGCGGAAAGACTTGCTGAGTTAGTTACCTTTTCATTAGAAATGTGCTGAATTCTATCATATGCAAAATTTCTTGCCTGTTTCAGCTCCGAAATACCTTCAATGATTGTCGAATCTCGACGAAGTCGCGTTAAAGACCGTGAGTTTTTTGTTATAAAAGTTTTACTAACTATTCTAATGAAACCTATTTGCATCAATTTCATAAAATTAGCAGTAACAACAGTGCTTAATTGGACAGCTTAGATACTGATTGAGAAATTAGGTTCTGTTCTTACAATATATGGAGAACAAATACGTAATATATATTTAGCATGTAGGGATGTTGTGCTTTCGGGAATAAACGAATGTAACTTATTGGCGCCATTTCTATAACTTTATTTCTTATAGAAGTTGGATGAGTTGAATGTTTTATCTATAGCAAGTCAAATTCGTAAAAAATAAAATACTTGGTTTCCGAAGAAAAATGTTGCAGAAGAGGATAATGCTTAGTTGCTTCTAGATTAACAACTCGGCTTATCAAGAGAATTACATTTTTAATGCGCCTATAAAAGTGAAACTCTCGTGAATAAAGGAGCCAGACATTGTGTTTTTTTTCCAGTTTTTTGAGTTGAAAATTACTAAATTTCTATTGTGCTAAATAATTTTGCGATATCACTTTTTAGTTATAGACATGTTCGAGCGTTTATCATTTTCACCGCCAAGTGAAAAACGATCTAGACAATTTGAACCACCGTGTGAGGTGAAAACAAAAGAATGTATAAAACTGTCGCCTTCAGCAGAACGCATAAAATTGTCGCCGTCAACGGAAAAAAGTGTAGAACTGTCACAACTACGGTAAACAATTTAAATAGAAAAAGTAAAATGAAAGTAAGATCTTCATATTTTTGTCACAAATTTTCTTTTTTTGAAATTAATTGTTGCTTTAAAGATCTGAAGAATCAGAGAAGAATAAGAGGAACCAGCGTGATCCGATTTTTGTCGAGTACCGCAAGGTAGGTCGATCACTTTTCTAGTCTTTCTAATTTTTATGATTTCATTTGCGCCAGGTTATTGAATATCCATTTACAGAGAGAACGCATTCCAATGCAGTTGACATCAGCAATGCGCACACTAGATGATTATAGAATGAATGATTATATCATTAAGCCAACTACTTCGAAGGAAAAGATTTCTGGGTAAGCTTTCGAATCCTTTATTTCTGCCCAAAAATTCCCAAAAGCAATTCATTAATTCATACCGAGCACTGAATATAATTTCAATTTTATCGTTTTATCATTAAGCCAACTGTGGAACATCATTAAGCCAACTCAGGAACTTTGCGGCGTAACAAGATCTTCAACCTTATCTGTTCAATAGTTTAATTAACTGAATTACGTAAACTGGTTTACGTAAATTCGATGATTAGGAGTATAAGTTGCTTCTAGCTCTCAGAATTTATGCTCTCTCTGACTTTTTTTGAGATGAGGTCATAATAACGTATAAGTTATCTGCGAAATCTTCTACATTGTCCTTCTCTAGTTTCCGTTTTACATCAAAAAGTCAAAGATTATGTGTGTGTTCGAGATAATTGTCATCTTCAATTTTGTTTAAGATTTGCTAATCTCGGCAACACGTGTTACATGAATGCGATGCTGCAGGGACTATTTGCTATGGATATTTTTGCCAGAGATCTTTTCAAGCTTTGTAAGAAGGTTCAGAGTCGCAAAGTAGACTTGGATGAAGTAATGCCAATGAGCTTGTATGTTTTGTTTGCTGATTAAGGGCTTGTGGTAACATAAATCACTTTTGGGGATATAAAATTTCTTTAAAAGATGAGTTATTAATAGAAATGCAGCGTGAAGTTGAATGATTGCGTAGACTCAATATTATTTGTGGCAGAAATCAGAGTTAAGTGAGGGCGTTCTAATTTTTAGAGCACTTTCGAGCCTTGCAAGCATTCGGGATAGGCCTTTATGCCTTCAAAAGCAAGAACTGCTGAAAACGGTTAAAAATGCGTCACGTTTTAAAGGCAGTTCTCAGCAAGTTAGTATTTTTTTTTCATGCAGCCCATTTTTCGACTTGGTGTTTTTTAAAAAAAATTTTTAAAATTTAAAATTTTTTCAAAAATTTTTTCTTTATGCAATGCTCAAATGTCTGATGAATATGAAATACGAAACGAATTTAGCATGAAATGGTCAGTGCATTAAGTATTTGCCTTCTTTTCGCATTTCGTGAAAACTGAAATGCCACTAGGAAGAGATAGTCATGTAAGTTAAAATGCGATCAGTTTAGGATGCCAATGAATTCTTGGTCCATGTGCTTAATCAAGTTCACGATGAATGTGATAAGGTATTGCGTGAACAGTATGGAATTGTAGATATCGTAGAAAGACGCATGCGGAATCCAGTAATGGCAAACTTCGGTTTCACTATGCAAAGCACTATTATCTGTGATATGTATGTTCCGTACATTCATCACCATCAGCAATGATTGAAGTAGTATAGCCAAATGTCTGAGAAATTTCGATTTAAATTCTTCCTGTCCAATTTTTGATAAAATTTGCAAACATGAACAGATTTTTCTGGATAATGATGGTTAAGGATGGTTTTGACGAGTGTTAGCTAATAAAGGGAGTGTAGTAAATTATCCCACCAATATATTCAGGTGTCACCATGTCTCACAAATCGATGAAGACAGCATCATTTTGCCAGTTACTATCAATGTTTTGGATCAAGCAAGTGAACGGTAAGTAAATAAGTTGTGGATGCCAATAGAGCAAGTCAAACAATTTTCGCTATGTTTAGGTCTCTGGAGATCTAGTAGTTGGGTAAGAGACATCCAGTAGCTGCAGTAAATATTTGTGCATTTTTCTATCATTTTAGGTTTTCGAAAAAATTTTTACGTTTTCCAAACGTACAGACTTTATTGGATGAATTTTTGAAGACGGAAAACGTAGAGAGGAACTGCGAACTTTGTCAAGGAAAAAGCGGGCAAAGGACACAAAAATTTGTTCAACTTCCACGGTAATAAAAGATGGCTTATATTCATTTGATTTTGAAGGCTCTTGCTATCATCTGCTCTATCAAAATACAGGAAGAGAACTTGGCTAATTTAAATATGATAAAGCATAAATCTTCCAACGATAATGAGAAAAAACATTGCTCTGGACAGTAATACCAAGCGGTTTGAATAAATTGTAATGATGCGAGGAAATAAAAGTTGTACGGAAAAGTTGAAGTATGAAGTATGAATAATTTTTTTATTTTTAAATTTACCTAATTTAGTTTATTGCAGATGTCTCATAATACTCATCAAACGTTATGCTTATAATGTATCGAAAAGTGTGAAACGTCAAGATAAGATTGATATTCCTTTATATTTAACTTTAAATGGACATTGCACTGAGTCATCACTCCCTTTTTTCGCCGTTCCACCAAGTACAAAGTGAGTTATCCTAAATGTAAATCAAATCATTTAAGAGGGTGTTTTACTGGAGGAAAGCGACTAGGATAAGGGAAAAGATCTGTATATCGGACGTAAAACAGTGTTTCTCACTTTTTTGAAATATTTCAAATTCTACGTGTCAGTTCCGGTTACCATTTCATGAGGGGCAAAACACTGTATGATGCAGGACCCATTTTTTTTGACGAAAATCCCGGAGGATATTCCCTTTCTAGTTATTGACTATATTTGCAACTAGACTCAGATTTAATGATTTTTGTTAATTTAGAAAGATCGACTTCATAACTACAAGTCCGATCAAGATGAAGCTATCAAGAACATCAACTGATAAACCTTCATCAGCTAGACGACGTCTAGATTTGTCAGATGTGCAAACTAGTTATGGTACTCGAACGGGCAGTGTCGCAGAGGAAATGCATCTTGCGATAAGAAGTCTTTATAGTCATCCTATGGATTGTAAAACAGGTAATAATAGAAGTACAGCTACGAGCGGAATAGAAAAGAAATTGAAGGCCAGAAGATCAAGAAAATCAGTTTAGACTTCCATGAAAATTCTTCGGAAAAAATTCTTCGGAATGAATAAACAAACAGGAAATTAACAAATCTGGAACATAATCTCAAATATGTCGTTCACTAAGTAAACACTGATTTGTGTAAAGATCTTCGTTTGCAGTGCAAAGTAACATGGCTGCGAGTCGTGATATGGGTTTTGTTGTTCCTGATACTGATTCGAGTCTCAACGTTTGCACGTCAAAAGGCGTAAAATTCCTTTTTTTTTTTAAATTTTTTTTTAGTTGAATCAACATATAAAGCACATAATGATATTAATTACAGGACGAAGAACAAGTAACTGGAAACTTTGTTGTACCTTGGAACTCAGCGGAAGAGTATTTTTTTTCTTTTATTGAAATGATTGATTGCACTAGAACAAATTTTTAGGAAAATTCATTATCAAGACAACGGCATCTGATCACTAATATCTTTTCTGAGTACCTTCAATGTAATAATCATTCTGGTATCCTAGTCGACAATATAGGAACAGTTGCACAGCGAACATAAAGAGCAAAGCGAAAGTAGCATTCATTTTACTCGCTGATTTTTGTTTCAATTTTAGAAGACCGAAGTCGCCGAGGAGTTTAACATGTGAAGAATTAAGCCGTATGACCGAAGAAGAGCAGCTAAAAGTGGTGAGTAATGGCTTCTAAAACTTCAAAACTCGAACCAGTTGAAGTTTGTTCATTTCTTATGACGGAATCTTATTCATCCTTCCAGTTTCACAAGTAAATTATTAAAATTTTAAGTGTGGTATTCGCTAAAATGTTAGGGTGTCGATATGGCTGAAAACCAGTTCATCTTCAGGATTTGACTCTTTGTCAATTATGAAGAATGATGTAAATTATAGAGATACATAAAATAGCTACAGCATCCGCTGAACTTCGCTCTAAAAATATATTTTAGGTGTTGTACAGGCATATAAAATATATACCAGTAGTTTTCAATTGTAGATTTGCGAGCGAAGTTTATTGCAAACGGAGTTTGTGGTTAGTGAGAATAAATCAAGTGATTCTTCATCTATGTCTCTTGAATTCCCGGAAGTCGAAGCCGGAGAAGAGGTTTGGAACAGATATTTTAAAATACTCTGTAAGTGTTTTAATGTCGATGTCGATGATTCTATTTAAAAAATTTTTAGGTCCAACTCTTTGTTTTTTTCTTTAGAAATCTTTTAGGACGACGAGGCAGAAGTACCACGTGTGCGGATTGACGATATTTACTGTGCTCGTAAAGAGAAATCGGAGGAAAGCCCAAATTCAGATATAGTGTTATTTGAGGAAATAGGAGATAAGCAAGCAGGAAGAAGTAGGCAAGAAGTTCAGTTTGTTAGTCGACAGGAAGAAGAAAATAGCAATCGGAATCGCATCGAACCTAATAATGGAGCGGAGCTTGGAATTATAGATGTTATTAAGGAAGTGGCTATGAAAGAAGAGGTAACAGTTGGTGCTGGTGTGGACGCTGAACGAATTAAGCAAGGTGATCTCGAAACAAAATCTGGAGTTGTAAGTTAGAAAAATATTTAGTATTTATAAGGCCAGACAAAGAGGTTTTATGCAGTATAAATCACTGAAAGTTAAAAAAGGACAATACATTTTGAAGTTTCAAAGGCTAAAAGAGTGTGTAAAAAGTTTGCTGATAAATGGCAGTAAAAGTCGAATATTCTATTGTTCGTTAGGGTTTTGATATTGATACTTTTTGTCATTTTTAATAGCTGTTATTCATTTCTTTTATTAAGCTTTTTTCGTTCTCTGCAAAAATGTACTTCCCAGAATTGTTCACCAATTCAAAGTAAAGACTGGAGTTCTTATTTCAGGTTGAAAAAAGCCACGTGGTACCTCTCACGCCGCCACCAATTGCAGGTGAACTTCAGGTAAAACAAAGGCCAGAGGACTGTGCTATTAAAGAGATCGTGGAGAAAAATTTCGGTTTGTTACACTTGTCCCAAAGGAGAGTAGAAACTTCCGCACAAGATGTACAAAAAGATAAATTATAAGTGTATATTTCGAAATTCACAAAATGAAATTGATTCCAATACAGTCAATAATGATAGTGGTTATCATTTTTAGCTATTGAAGACAAAAGCTTATCAACTAGACCTTCCACACCAGTTCCTCCCAACACTCCATCCAGTATGACCGAACAAGATCACGAGAAAATATGGGGTGGCAATCCATCCAGTGATGATGATGTAAGTTTTAGCAATTTGCATATATCTGAAGATTTCTTATACTATTGGATGATCCGTACATTTTCGATACATAACCTAAATTGTTATGTGACAACTAAAGAACACTTTTGCAATGAACAAATAAAACAATGAGTTTATATTTTTATCCATCAAGCATCAAACCGCAGCGTTATCTTTTGTAGAAATACTGCTTGAATAATTTGCGCAAATAGAAGTTTAAATTCCAATGTTATTTTAACATTAAATCGAAGTAATTCACTTATTCCTTTTTAAGAGAGAAATTTTGGAGGAATCTAGCGTGCAAGTAATACCGTATAAACCGATGTCTGTTGAAAAGCGACGTGCTATTTGTTCTCAGATTGGTTTACTCTTCAATTACGATTGCATGTTGGATTTTTTTGAACTTTGAATCTGTTTCCGACATTTTTAAATGAACCGAAAATTACCTGTTTGACATAAACTTTGCCTCGTCCAAAAAACATGCGAATGATAAAAGACAAATGAGGTTTGAAATGAGTTTTCAAAATTCGTAATTCTGCGATCAGGCTAGCTAGAAGTGAAATTCCAGTGAGAAAACCGCTGTTCGCATAATGAATCCAAATGATCGTCCATCTCGAGTTGCTGGCATTGTAGGTGACGGCAATTGCCTGTTCCGAGCATTGGCTTTTTACTTCGCTGGCAGTGATATCGAACATTCGAGAGTTCGAGAATGCGTAATATTTTAAAACCTTTATAAATTGGTTCTATAAGCGTAAAGCAGCATAAAGCATTTTTTTAAGCAACATAAAGCAAAATCCAATGAAGCTTGGATTAAGTTTTATGAAAGCTCATTAAAACCAAATCAACGTCATTGCAATTTTGGCTTGGTTTTGAATGCATAACATTGCGAGCCAAATTTTTGATAATGATGAATATTATGTTATTTGTAGATTGTTGAATTTGAAGCGGAACACTGGAATGAATTTGCTGCTTTGAAAGGTTGGTCGTCAGACGTCTGGAATGACCACATGAATCATTTGTTAACTGATAACACGTGGGGTGGTGATATTGAACTTTTCGCAGTCGCGGCAATGTTAAGTGTTGATGTGTGGACATATTATGATCAACGATGGACTTGCTACCGACCAAGATTTAAAGTCCAAGATGGTGATATTATACGTGAGTTTGTTTTATTTTTTTTTTTGGTTGTTTCCTAACATAATTTAAATTAGAATTATAAGAACTTTGTAATTCCCTTCCTTCATAAAAGAAATACTCTTATTTAATATTAAGCTGTTGCAGAATTATCGTGTAAGTTTAAAAGGTGGGGTGCTTGTTAAGTATAAAAATAGCGGTTTTTGATGGAATTAAATTTGTCAAGATATTGCGATTTTCATGAATTTAGTTGAAATCAGAACCCACTATATCAAAACTGACAAATACATGCTATGGAGCGTAACATAATGTTAGTTTTAGCTATATCGGTTAAGGACCATCGCGCAGGTAATAACGATGGTATTTATTTACTGAATGAATTCAACCACTATACACCGGTGCTTGAACCTTCGGTTAGAGTTTGTATTTGTTTGTGTTATTTCAAATCGATTGTTATTTGCACTTGAATAGCCTAGTTACACTATATCATTGATTTTGCTTGAGAACCATGCAAGTTTTACTGATTACTTGGTAACTTAGTGGTGATAACTTGATTTAGAATGCACTTCTCCTGATGGAAGGTGCTGACGAGCGAATTTGTGATCTAGTTGTAAACGCCAATGTAAGTTTCAGCCTGACTCTATTGTTTTAGGCAGTTAGCATGTTTTAGATAATTTTTTGATGATCATAGTTTTTATATGAGTTTTTTTACTTTTTTATTTGCAATAATCTGTTGTAGCTCCGGCTGAATTTTGAAGTGAGGAGCATCGCAGCAACTTTAGTTTAGAACTGACATGGATTTCTGTAATGGATATTTTTCATTAAGGAAGGTTTCATGAAGCCGTCATATCGGCTTGTATCGGTTATCAGTCATATTGGAGATAAAAGCGAAAGCGGTGAATATTTTGAATTCATTTTAAGAACTTTATGGTCAGCATTTGCATTTAACGCTTCTTTACAGAAAGTTTTATCGATAAGAAATTTAAATTTTTGATGCCAGAAAAGCAGCAAAACATTTTTCAGGCCACTATATATGTGACATTTGGTGCAAAAAAAATAAAGGTTGGCTGGAATGTAATGATGAAGATGTTTTGGCGATCAATGAAACAAGGGTACGGGCCAGGAATAATGTTGGATACATCTATTTTTATCTTGATAGGTGACTTTTTGAAAATCCCCTTGCTAAATGCTGTTGCTTATTGCTTTGAATGGAGAAAACTCATTGCCATGAGAAGTTTCCCGTATTCAAAATTTTGAACATAGCACTTACTCTCTATTTCGTTTTTCTTAATTCAGCAACAATTCTAATGATGTAATTCCTTACTAGAGAGACAGTTAAGTAAACGGTACTAGCGATGTTGGTTTATTTTGTCCTGTCTCAATAAGCTTTTTTTGCTTTTTTGGCGCAGTATCAAAAAAAATATCACTCGTATACTGTTTTTGCAAAAATTCTTTCAGTGAACTGTTCGAGAGTGAGAACCGGTGAAAAGCAAGAATCAGTTATTTTATCGGTTTGGAAATTTTTGGGTTTTTTCTTCGCAATTTGTTCTTCAAATTTCTGATTTTTCGCTGCTACTCTATCTCGAAGTTACTGTTCCCGTGCTACTGAATAAATGTGATAATTAGTGTTTCTTATATTTCTGAAGAAGTTTCGGATGAATATCAAGTAATTCAGTAGAACGGTTGCTTTCATATTGCAGCGATTTTTACGTGCTGTTTTGTACATTGTTCACTTTGTTTTTGACTTAATCGTTTCCTAATTAAAACTGAGATGAAAAGATGATGCGCACATTCAATTACCAGTAGAAGTCTCTTCGGTACTACCCTATAATTTAGTTTTTCTAGTGCAGAACTGGTGCTTGAAATTAAGATTTTAGGAAGTGATGGAAGAAAAGTGAGGTAGAAACAGAAAAATTAATAAAGAAGTAACTGAAATGGTATTTCTGTTATACTACGTACGAATGCCGAGTGTTTGAGCTAATTTTCATTTTATGACATGTCATCTGCGTTTCGAAGGTTTTAGGGTGGACCATTGGTAATGAGGATGACTTTCATCGTAATGAAAGTTTTTTTCTCTGGCCAGTATCACTTTCGGCATCTTTATAGGTTATTATACCAAGATTTTATTATAATTGACATTGTATTCTGTGAACTGGAGGGGATTTTCTGAAAAAGGGGGACCGATAGGAATATTAAATGTGTGTCATTATAATTCATGCATTATCATTGTACAGTGAGTAATCAATAATAAAGATCAGTTTCCGGAAAAAACGTGCGTGAAGCGGTATCAATTTATTTAAATTTGCGTTGTTGGCAATGTTGATGTGGAAATGAGAAATACTAACTCGCCTATGATAGGAATTTTTCATAAGGGAACGATACATTTGACTTACTGATCAATCCCAGTATTATTTCAAGAACCTCATAATCATAGCTGTTGTGTTATCAAGTGATTTGCGAGAGAAATTCATAAAACTGCAGCTTATCAGTTGCTTTTGCTACGGAGCGAGACGACCTAATTGGCGTGTGCTGCGGAATTGCTATCATCAATTTCCCCCTCCCCAATGCTGTGTATACTTTTTGTTCTCAAACGTCTATTTTGGTTCTCGCATTAGAATATTCCGGCTCTCTGCCCTGTATGTTGTTTTTGTCTTTTGACAAATAGTAGCTGTTGTGTAGTACCTAGACTCTGCTAGTTATGTCTGTCATTGTTATTGACCTTTGCGGTCGGTGATGGTGATTTACGTTGACGCTTACTGTACTCTTTTATGCTGTCGTCCCCATCATCCGGTTAACAGAAAAACTTAAATCGAAGTGGTTTCCATCATTTTTGATTATAGCAAAGCAATGCGTTACCTTGTAGCGAAACAGCTGATAGTACTTTGTATATCATTTGGGATGGGGGAGTGGTGTTTGCTTGGATTATTGGCTCATTTTAATTAGTAGATATTTCAAGAACTTTGTCGAACTTTAGCTTCAACTTAACCCTTTGGTGTTCTTACCTTGCAGTAATCAATTTCTGTTTTAGTAAATTTCTTTTTGGTAACTACATCACATTTTCCTAGTGCTTCATGCTATAGCGCGGTATTCTCACTTGCTTTCAAGAAAGGGGATATTGCCCCACTAAATCAATGGCTTTTCTCCCAACGAAACGTTTGATTGCTATCATTACAGGTATTCTTTTATATTCTAATTGTAATGTGTTCCTTCTGGTTTTCCAGACAGATTTGTTCAAATTTCTTGGAATGCGCTAAGGAAGTGTTCATATATTTTTACTTCAAAATTTACATCCTTCATATTCATTGCTTTATGCATTCGTGTTTTGTTTTGTTTCTCATTGGTTTGTTTTTAATTAAATATATTTTTTAAATTAAGTATTCATCTTGCTTTAAAATAAAGGTGCAAGTTCTGGAATTGGTAAAGCCACGGCAGAGTATTTTGCTGAGAAAGGCTACAATTTATCACTGAATGGTCGAAATGGAAAGGCGCTCGAAACAACGGTTAACAATTGTATTACGAAAGGCTTGAGCAAAGATTCGGTATCACTGGATGATATTTTCAGTATATTTGATGATAGCAATATTTCCTGTTGGTTAGTAAGCTTAGCATAAACAGGAAGGAAGTTGAACTCGGAATTCCCATGATAAGATTAAAGAATGCTGATTATCTTTAGCTCAACATGATATGAAAATAGTCTGGTTGAGATCTAAGGTTAATATATTTCTTTCTGACGAAGAGTCAAGTTAGAACGATAAGGACATAAATTTAAGGAGAAAGATGATGCAAGACCACTTTTTTCTTGTGTATTAAAGTAAGACTTGAATCTCAATATGCATGATAGATACCGCGAAGCTGTAACATCCATAGTGTTTCAAGTTGTTGTGAAGAACGTCTGTCAAATAGTATAATCCGTTAACAATAGGATAAATGGATCATTTTTGTTACTCACTGCGGAAGTTCTATTCGGCTTAAGATTTCTTGTTTCAGAACATATAAATCCGCCTCAACACTGTGTAGCGTTGTCACTTTCACACTATAGAAGGATTATTAGACTTCATGAAGTTTTGTTTAAAAAGGTTTCGGCTAAATTCTTATTTATGTAATTTAGATCCTGACTACTGTGGGGGATTTAATGGATGAAAAAGTTACAACCGCTTTGATCGAGCGTACAGTGGAAAAGTTTGGACGAACTGACTCGCTGATTAATGCTGCGGGAGTTCTAGTTAACGGTATAATTTTTAGTAAAGAAGTTAATATATCTTCAAGTAATAGATAACGAAGCAGTGTGAAAGATGATATTTTGAGATCTCTTCACAAATAGTCCATTTATATATCATCAGATGCACTACGCGAACGCGACAGCGTGGTGATTTTGGCGATGTGACGAAAATTCCTATTGTGCCTATGATAGAGGCTGCACGATTTAGGAAAAGTAATGGACTGCTCTATGGAAGATTACGATTATCTGATGAATATAAATCTTCGAAGTATTGTTCAATTAACGCAGAAAGCCATACCTTATCTTATCAAAACGAAAGGTTCAATCGTGAATGTAAGCAGTATCAATGGTCCATGTTCCGTTAGTCTTGCTTTCTTTATCAAACAATTCAAAAAATGAAATTTTAGGACTTAAATTATATTCAGGTGACGTTAATTAAGCTAAAGAAAGTTGGATTTGTTTTCGTTCGATTAGTTATTACAATATTTCGTAAAATTTGGATTGCATCCAAAACCAGGTTCATTCGTTTTAGATTAAGTATTTAGCATCTCTTTCATCCCTTATGTATGAGCGAATTTAGTTTAATGGAATTTCAATAGAAATTTCTTTCAGTTCAGTGGTGTAACATTTTATTGCATGTCAAAAGCAGGACTGGATCAATTCACGAAATGCCTAGCACTTGAGTTGGGTCCTGAAGGAGTCAGGGTTAATTCTGTAAAGTAAATTTTTGAAAAATTTTTTTTTTCAAGAAATTTTAGTTGAATATTTCTTTAGAAAATAATGCCACAATTCTTAATTGTAGTCCTGGTGTGATCACCACTGATATACATAAAAGATCCGGCATGAATGATAAAGAATATCATGAGGTAAATTTTTGCGAAGCCATTTTCTTTGTAGCCAGGTAATTTAATGGTATAAAAAAAAAACCTAAAAAAAATCGATATAGGGCAATTTTTCATACAATTTTTCAAACGTAACTTTTTCCCTAATTAGAAAATTATCTACATCAATCAATGATTCTTTATAAATAGTTCTTATAGAATTTCTGGATTGTTTTATGAATAACTGTTCTAGTTTCTTGATCGAACGGCTAAATTTGCCGCACTCGGTAAAACTGGAAGAACTGCAGATGTTGCTAGAGCTATTTATTTCCTAGCAAGCGATGAGTCGTCATTTATTACTGGTGATTTGCTTAGAATTGATGGTGGACGAGGCATTATGCATTTAAGATAATCTTCATCGCTTTGATTTCTAAATATTTTTTGTACTTACAAGTAATTCTCTTCAAAAAAAAATGCCAACCTTTCATATATAGCTTATGCTTTATTCGGAAAAATTCTGGTAAATTTCTTACTTTACTGTCATTTTGTGCAAATAGAATTTAGATAACGAACAAAATCACAAACTAAAATTTACGTGCAATGTGATCGCAATCTAAAATCTAGAATTTAAAGTATAGGTAAATCATTTTCATAGTAAAATGATGTAGTATCTTTGGACATGTCCAACAATGCTGAATTCTTGATTGCTCCCATTAGCTGGATAATTTTTCGATGTAGCTGGCCAGTTTTATGTCTCTTTCCGACAAGCCGTTCACATCGTGACTGCTTAGAGTCACTTCAATCTAAAACTTATCAGTGTCTTATTCTAACTACTATTCTGTACATTTCTGTAATAAAGAAGCCATTAGATGTAAAGCGAAGAAGCAAACATCTAACCTTGTTATATACATTGAACCATTCCGGATGATGATTCATTTTTTCTGCATACATTGCTACCTGTGTCATAAAACCAAACGCCTGAAAAACGTTTAAAAATTTTAATCATAAAGTAGATTTTTCCGGAGATAAACAGAAGATGGAGAATGAAAATATTTACTTCATTAAAATTCTTGAACTCTATATTCTTTCGAATGGCATCTCGACCTTCAACCATTCTCCATCCTTTGTCGATTAACGGTTGCAACAATTGCTTTCTCTGCTCTTCATTCAAGGTCTAAATTTGAACATTGTGTATGCCAATAATGTTACAGATACATTTCTGTCTAGCGTATTATTATGTATGTGTTAATTGTTACATCCATGTGGAAGTGATGATCTCAACTGAGTCTTGCATCAAATATTATCAAAAATGTTGACTTCTTGGGCAAATGTCTAACGATCAGCTGTAGTTCAGGATAATTTCCAAGTTATATTTTTCAGCTTAAAACGCTCGACTTATGATTTATTAATTATTTAATTTAGGCTACATTAATAGCAGCCGAAGTCATTATGAAGCGAAAAATGTGTTAGTTATAGCTGACAATCAAAAATGGCGATTAAATGATGGAAAAACAAATGATACCAGGTGGGAGGAAATAAAACTGAACCTTAAAAACGTCGATCAAAATGTTTAACGGAATGCAAAAAAAGGCCAACACTCACCATGATGACAGCTGCTTGCGCGTGCGACCCAATTTTTGCTCTCCTAGCAAAACGCAAAATTATTGGTATAACCATGAGCTTGAGCTAGTTGCTGCCACCTTTCTTTTCAAGCGTGCAATTTGAAATCGATTAACTTACATGCACTTCAGTGGTCCATATTCTGCTGAAAACTTGGTCGATTCATCTCTGCTTCTTGACAGTCAATAATATACTACCAATAATTTAAAGTTAACTCAGATTGATAAAATATCCGACCTTGATGTTGAACAAACCGAAGCATTTAGGGCGACATCTAATACTCGGGGAAAATTTTTTTTATATCTCTACTAAGGGATTATTCTGCCTATGCAAGATCATTTGCTAACACTGAAAAGAAATAGGACCTGACCACATTCCTGAAAAGAATCTCCACAAAGAAAGGAAAGTGGAGTGATAGATTCTATAGAGTGAGTGGACGGTTTAATTGCATGATAGTCATCTGCAGACATTAAATTTGAATCAACGTAATTTTTGTAATTGTTCTTGAGAAGTATTGCCCTCATCATCCAGCCATCGCAGAGAATATCTCCCAGCGGTGCTTCTAAATTTTACCATTCTTTCTCCACTCTTTCTTGTTCATCATTCGGCCTTCTCTTATGCTTATTCATGCTTCCTCTCATATTTATCTTCAGAATAGCTGTACTTACTCAGCCTTTCATCTTCTACACCACCTTGCAATAATCACGAGATACTGTACTTTCTTCATAACTCGTCCTTACAAGATCCACGCTTACTTACATCGTTTTCTTAAGCTCGTTAAATTCTATTTCTGCAATGAGTTATCAAGAAAAATTTCTTGAAAAAACTTCGTGACATCAATCACTCATTGCTTTCCAATTTCCCCATATCCCAGAATTAATTCACTTATCGTTTTGCATAACGTCATATGTACTTCCATTCATCGTCCTACACATTTACTGCTATTGATAATGATCAAGAACTTTGAGAAATTAAGGACAACTTAAAGAGCTGAAGCAAATGTTCCATGAAGCGGATTGAAGGAAGAGCTATAAGCATGTTGGTAGCCAAGGTAAAGAAACGATGGACTTTCTGCTCTTCGAGCGACGACTAATCCGATAGCTTAAGGGATCAATCTACTTTTCCACTTTCTTTCTGTTGCCCTAACTGTAATGAATTATTATAGTTAGTGTTACGGAAAAAACTATTAAAAGAAATTCCTAAGAAATTGAAATACGTTTAAAGAAAAAAAACTTAACGACCTAGTGTTGTATACCTATTTCAGCTAAAACTAAATGAATAGAAAATGATCTTCAAAGTTGCAAACGGTTAAGAATTGAATGACGTCCAGAAAAAATTCATTATTTTGATGCTGCAAACGATTGCCCTGACAGTTTAATGCTTTCAATTCGAATTAATACTTTAAATTTCAAATATGCAAAGTTGTGAAGCTCCAATCTCCAATCCCGCACCTCATCTTTTAAGTGATCTTTTTTTAAGTCCCAAAAATTTGAATATGAAACTGCATTCACAGAGATAAAGAAATGAACATCACATCAGCAGGTGATCCAGGAGCAATAAATGATTATTTTAATCGAAGTTATTGTAATTGCTGATACGAAATGATATAATCTTAACTCTAATGAAAACTCATAAAAATGAAGTACAAAGACATAACCACTAAGTGGCAATAAAAATCATTTTTGCAACTTATTTTAAAAAAAATTTATGTACATTCAAGACTTCAATTCACTTAATAGCTTATCGAGATCTGCATCGCCTAATTCATTCGACGGCTCAGTGGCAGAAGCAGTAGACGAAGGTACTTGCGGCGATCTTGACAACTAAATAAAATTCATAAGATATTTCTGCGTTTTCGCTCAAATTTTAATAAAAGTGGACATTTGTTTCAAAAATAAACTTAACCGTTTTCTAACAAATTATGCTAAAGATCGGCGAAATTACAAATTTTCACCTGTGCGTTCAAATCTATGCCAATTTCGTCCAAGACTTGTCTGATAATTGCGCCTTGTTCCTCGTCACCATCCTGTTCTTCTAGCATCACATCAAACGCATCCGAAACCATCTGAAATTTAAAAAAGGCCGAAGAACCGATGAAACAATATTTAATTTAGAAATTAAATTAGGAGAAGCGGCATCAGTATTGAACATATTGGGTTCACCGGAACCCTTAAAGCTGTCACGTCCTCAGTGAATTGTTTCCATGTTATTAAAACGGTTACTCTAGGCATTTGATTTAAATTAGTCTCATTATTTAATAAATTTCATTTTGTCCTTTCTTTTCGAATATGAATCACTAAAGCTCAATATGCAGGCAGTTAGTAACAGACAATTTCTTTCAGCTATTGAATTCCATCTTCATGATGTTCTTTCTATTCACTTTATATATTTTTAATTCTACTCGTTTTCCAATATGCAATGAATATTTTGGAAATTAAATTATATCGACAGAAATTTTTAATCAATAAAAAGACTATACGTCATCAGTCACACCAAGTCGTTCTTGGGTTTCAACGAATTCATGCAAATTTTTAGCCAATTTTTGTGCCGGTAGTTGTTTATTTATTTTTTTTATTATATTAGTTGTCTTTCCCACCACATTAGCCATTTGTCCTGTGCTGTACATTTCTCTGAAAATCAAAATTATTGCGAAGCAATACTTGAAAATCAGAAAAGCGACGTTATGGTATCTTTTAATTATTAGCTACTTCGATTTGATGCATTCCTATCCTGAAAATTTGACGACTGCACTGGCTTAAAGACAAATGATGAAAGGTAACTTATTCCATCGAGATCCTCCACCTCAAAGCATTTCAACAATGTTAGGTTGTTGGAGACCTGAATGAAATTTAATGTGTAACTACAATAAAGTATAATGAAAAACCTATTCTTCGTGCTGATTGCATTCATACGTGCATTTATATTCAAGTTTTTGGCTTTCTGCTTTCGTAACTGCAACAGTTCTTTGACGAGAATATTGCAGGCTTCCTTGTGACCCTGCTTTGCGAGTTTTTTGATTTCGAGCTCCTAGAAAAGGAGAAAGACATGGAAATCCTTTGGTAAGTAAAAGATATAAGCGTTTTATGCAAGTAAAATTTAGAAAAATTGATTTATTCGAAGTGCTCAAAGCAATACCAACTCTTTCTCCTTCTTTTCCAGCAATCTACAGTCACTTGCGATTTTTTTATTTGTCTGACGTAAAACGCTTTCGTTAGATCGCATTCTCCCTAGAATTGCATTAACTTATTATTCCTTGATGTGTTTTTTGAAAAGTTACTGGTTGTAGAATGAGTTGAAATTCCCAATTCCACAACAGATATTTAAATTTAACATTAAAAGTGACCTGCCTTCAGGATGTGATTTGTTGAACCAGGACATACTTTATTTTAAATATGATAAAATCTGCAAGTAGTGCAACTGAATGATTATAAAAGATTACGATGTAGCAAATAAATAATTATAAAATGATAATGAATTCTAGCTGTACTGTGTCTCGATAATACAGCAGTGAACTGCAAAAAGCTCTTCGCCTTCCGCAGCCTAATAATTATCATGGATGTGGACTGTTTAAACAAAAGGTTTTGGAATATCATTCCAATATTTACGAAGAATTTATGAATTTCGCAGCCCATCTCTCAGGGCCATTTTATGGCTTAGTAAAAGCATTTTTCGATACCGTTGATAATGCATCGTCGATCCTAGCCAGTGAGTCATGTATTATTATTTTACGCAGTTGATAGAAATAGTATCTTTTCGCTACCAAACGTCACGTACAGCATAGTAAGGTTACAGGGTCATGAGCACTTTGATGGAGATATGGAAGATGGAAATTGAGTTGCAAACGAAAACAAAAGGATTGTATACTACGGCAACGGAATACCAGTTTGAGTCACAGACACTGATGGAATCAAAGAAGATTACAACAAATTGCAGAATATCCAAAGGAGGTTGAAAACGAATAAAGTAATATCATCATCATGCCAACTATCCAGCCATAGTAACACAATTACTCACCTTTCTTAATGACACTGCCGATGTTCAATCTGCTGATTTATGCCATTAAATGCCAGTAGTTTGATGAGTATCCTATTAAAGTTCAAAACAGAAGAAAAAATTTGGTTTCATTCCCTTACATGGATCATATAGTCAATGAGAAAGACAAAACGATGCAAATCTTTTCAATTATAGATTGACAAAACACTAAAATTAAAATGGAAATGTTACTGATCATTAATTAAGTCGAGGACTGTTAATAAGTGTATAAAAAATCGAAACAATCACAAATTAAAAATCACTCCGCTGCAGTATATGAGATAGTTCACAAAGTGAAAACGGTCTTGCTGTAGGATGGGAGGTGTTGCGTGGTTCTCTGGATGTTTCTAGGGGTAATGGCAGGGTAGGGGAGGATGATAGGGTGGGTGGCGGGCGATTGGACTTTTCACCTACATTGGGTGTTGTTGGTTCGAACAGTGTTCCAAATGTTGTAGTGGTATTGAGCTAATCTGTTACCGGTTTCTTTCGGAATTGGACCAATAGAAGTTCAGTTTGTCAAAAGCTAATGAGTCATTAGGGCTATCGGAATTGGTTAGCTAACAGCAAAATGCAAGCTGCTAATACTAAAGTGTAAGTACTAGATCGTTTGCAGCAAAATTTGTTTCTTTTTCGAGTTGTCGACATTTTCTCGGAGACTTTCACTTTATTAATACAGTAGAAAAATGGCGACGGGGATGCCAGCAGATGAGGGTGATATTCGTATCGAAGAAGACGATATCTTAGATAATGGCAGTGATTTGCACACTTCCACGGATCATATGAGCGAAGATCCAGTAAGTTTAATTAAAGTTATATGTGTTTTCTTAACTTCTACGGCATCATATAGTTTTATTTTTAATTTCAATCAATTAGCTTTTTTATCATTTTTTGTATTGCACAAGCTGACATATTTCCTCACTTAGTAAGTGATCAATAAATAAGATATAAAATTAGCTGATTAAAAGCTTAATGTACCCGTCAAACTGGTATTCTTGCTGGTGTCTGTTAACGGTACAATTCTTATTGAGAAGTTACCGAGACAAGCTTGCCTCGAAGATTTTGTGCAGGACTATCTCATAAGCTAATGTTTCAAGTGTTATGCTGTGCTTAACGTGTATATTTTAGGATATGGAGGCATTAACAAATCGCATGAAAGAAATTGAAGAGGAGGCTCAATTAATACGCCAAATGCAAAGTGATGTTGAGAAACAAATGAATATGAGCACTGGCAGTAATAATTCCCAAAGTGTAACTTCGATTGAAGATAAAATTGAAGCAGATAGTAGATCTATTTATGTGGGGAATGTATGCACTTTCATTTTTATTCATCTTTTCCTTCTTTAATTTTTAAATCGTATTTCACAGGCAAATTTCTGCAAGAAAAACCCGATTGCTTTTAATCAAGACTTTTTTACAGGACTTTTCCTTATGCTCTTATTACAGGTTGATTATTGTTCGACGGCAGAGGAATTGGAAGCTCATTTTCATGGGTGCGGTTCCGTAAATAGAGTGACAATCTTGACAGATAAATTCACAGGTCATCCAAAAGGGTATGTATGTTTCATACTTCATATTAGTCGGCCTTATGTCACGAAAAACATACTGTTTTTTTAGGGTAATTCGTTGTATCCAAAATATTCAATGGCTTAAATTTCATATGTGATTGGTTCCTTGCACTTTCAAGTGATGGATTAAAGAAATGATTTATCAGTTATGTATTTTACACTTCCTGATGGCTTTGGTCACTTCACTCTGCGTATAAAACTTGATTTGGATATTTAAGTAAATGTCTAATAAGCCATGTTTTTAGATTCGCTTACATTGAATTTGCTGATAAAGAAGCTGTGCAGACTGCTCTAGCTCTTGATGAATCATTGTTTCGAGGCCGGCAAATCAAAGCTAGTTTTTTTTTAGAATTTCTATCATGTATAGTAGATGGTCTATTTCCCTCTTCACCCTGGAAGTTAATGCACGAGTATTTTTTAGGTTTGTGCCAAACGAACAAATCGGCCTGGTGTAAGTACCACAAACCGACCACCGCGCACACGTGGCCGTGGAGGCACGCGTGTAATTGTGAAATACATCTACGCTGGCTATCGGGCTAGACGACCGCCAAGGTAATATTTTATAGCAACTGAAGTTTTTAAGCGAATTTACAGGTTTCAAATTTGCAACTGCAGATTTCATTACTCATATTTTTGTGATTTGGGTACTTATTTGGGGTTCATATTTGACGTCTGAGTAAATCTTTGACGAAATTCAATTTGAATCTGTTTTTTTCAATATCGACTTTGATTTATTACAGGCGTCGTGGAGTTTTCGCGCCATACTAAACATAGTTTTGAAACTGTCTGAATAGACAGAAAAAGCATCGAATCGTACCATTGTTTGGATTTGGCGTGTAGGACTTAGTGAAACGTTTTCGTTACAATTTGCTACCCAAACTTTTCACATTTTGTTTGTTGTATTTTGTGGATTAGCTGTTACTGTTTTTCAGATTTTACTTTTTGAATCAGAAAGATTTGAATGAATTCCGGTTTGATTTTAGATTGAAACTATCTATTTAAGGTACAGTGAAAGACTATGTCGATCACTATTATTTACGTAAAGTTCTATGTTGTTTGATCTGATCCGGCTGGAGCGAAATGCATAACAGCTCCGGAAGTATTTTGGATCGAGGAAACTAAGTAGTCAACACAAGTTAAAGTAATTTAAGATATGAAGTATATTGACGCTTCGTCACTTTTTTTGAAAGCTAAGAAGTACAAAATCCTTTCATCTTAATTGTGGTTGTTCAATCTTCTACTTTGCAATAAAGGAAAGAGATCACTTGATTTCTCTGTTGTATTGCGTAATATACACCTCGTTTCTCTCAACACCACAATCTACGGTTTCATGTATCGGCCGATTTTTAATTTAAGCTATTATTGATAATGACGTTGCATTCTTTTTTTTAATAATTAGATTTGTTTTATAATCTAAGAGTTTCAATTTTCTTTGGAATTGTCCTTGTTCTTTTCGCAGTTTTGATAATTCTTTTACTTTTTAATTGCCATGCTGTCGTCAGCTCTAATTGTTTAACAGATTGATTGCGGCCATTGTTATTGTTGTATAAGAGTATGAATGTTTGAATCAAGTTTGCTTCGTTTTATTCAAAAAATATTGTCTCTCAAGCATAAACGTTATGCATGTAAGATCTCGTGTTTTCCTTTGGAGCTGAAAGAAAGTAATTATGATTTTTGGTAGTGTTTAAGGAGAATTTTGATAAAACAAAATTTACAAATGTTGAGGACGGAGCTGTTGCACCGTCTCCTCTCCTTTCGCAGTTTTTCCTACTATCAAACTACTTTCAGTATCCATGAAACTGAGATTACTTTAGTTGACAAATTATTTCGAAATCGTTCGTCACTGTTGTGGACCTTAGCACTTTTTAATTCTCTGGAAATAATCATGAATGTGTGATGAAAATCGTAATATGTAGATAAGATGACTAAAATATTTTGGACAACAAGGAATGGTGGTATTTTTGGAGAAAAAAACTCTTAAAAATGCTACCGAATTGTTTTCTACTGCTTGCGGTAGTTCTCTGTTTTCATTTTCCCAGTTATTCATCACAATTCATACAAAGAATGCGCATTGAATGATGGTTATTTAATTATGTGTAAATGGCGAGGAACAAACTTTTTTAATATTAAATGTTTTGGTTTTTAAGTTATGTGGTTCAGGTTACGGCTTGATCAATGATATTTGAAGGTTTTTTTTCAATGATATAGGCCATTTTGTTGCAAATTTTGCTCGTGTTTGTGGATGAATATGTAAAAGAAAGTTCTTGAATGTTGGGAAGTGTCCTACAGCATAAAAATTTAGCGTATACTTTGACACCCTAAGCTAAATCAATGTTCTTCAGGTGCAATCGTGCAAAAAGAGAAAAGCTCAAAGGTTTTCCGGGTGATCTGTGTACTGAGTGGTGGCTTACTGTTATCGAACGCTTTCCAAACTTTAAAAAATTTGGATTGAATTGGAGAATAATTTTTTTCTGTTACTAAACTTTCCTCGAGAAACTGGAATTTAAAGTGTGCTACGAGATAGGTGAGGATGTTTTACATTAAGGGTTACGAAATTTATCTTTTGTTTCTAAGATGACTGATTATCTTCCTTTAGGAGTTTCTTCAATGAGATCTGGGGTCTATAATCTTTGACCATGAAATTGCCTCTTCATACAGTTCACATTCATTAAGTTTAGCACCAACAATTCAAAAAAATTTGACCGTGTGTTATTATAATGCAAACAATTGTATAGCAAAGATAGTTCAATTATTTTACCTTCGCGGAATCCAATAAACATTGTCTATCATCCCTGAAATATATTGGCAACAATCCGATTTCCAGTACATTTCAGAAATGATAGATTTCGGTGATGTATCTTGAAGAATTTTTTCGCAATGCTAACTAAACTTGATTCTACGGAATGCAAATCAAATCTGCAACTGACATTCTGCATTTGAATTCACATTTAGAAGCTTTTCGAGCAAGAATTATGAGATAGAGGCAAACTGAACATGTCTGAATAATATAATTGTTCCAGTACTCCTTCAAAGCTGTTCTTCAGCTGATTCAGTCCATTTACAAAACAACATTAACAATAATTCTCAAGCAACTACTTTACTGACAGCTTGCGAAATCCGATAAATCTCAGAGATGGTGTCAGAATCGCTTGGGAAACTTATAAGCAACAGTATCATTTTTACTGACCTCTTCATTACATTTATTTTGAACAGTTTCTAAATCAATCAGAATATCTGAGCGATCATAAATGACTAATATATATCCTACAACTTACTAACATTAAAAGGAGAAAGTCGTTAGAAAGTAACCGCTCAATTTTGCTCTAAAACATTTCTTGAGATCTGTTATGCAAACAATTGCAGTAAATAGTAAGTGAATTAATTAATGCCTCATTCTTCCACTGTTCCTCTTTACATGGACGTAAATGATACTTAACCGCTTTTATATCAATGATAGCTTTATATGAGATGCATGGAATGATATTGATTTTTGAATCAAATCCGATTGATAATAGCGTTGAATTAATGATATTTCAATGATTAGTAATGCTTCCAATGGAGAACTAACAACAAATAAATTGACTGAAATCATAAAGACAATTGCTTATATTAAATTTATGGGAGAAGTATCAGCATTTTAGCACTTTGTCATTATCCATTTATATTTTCAGAGATTTAAAGACATTTAAAGATTTTCCGGGACATTTAAAGAATGAGGGAAGAGAGTAGGATGAACGCTTTTTCTAATGTTATATTGATTCTAAGCAGGCTACTTTAATTGGATTAAATATATTATTTTTGAAATGCTTCACTTCCAATTGATTCTGATAAAGAATTTAAAATATGCACGGATTTCCTTATAGCGAAATAAGAAAGGCTCGGAACGAAGTAAGTAAGGAACGAAGTGATAACTGATTGTGCGAAGCTAGAATTAGCCCGGTCATTAAACTCCAAAGTCTCTTGATCGAACTAAAGGGCATACTATAGAAACTTTAAAAGCATTCTTCCTTCCCTCTCTCTCTCTCTTTATTCTATTGGACTGTTCGCATTTATTCGAGAGAGATGTCTGAGCACAATATGGATTCCAATTCCAAAAATTGCAACTTCTTCTAGCTAAAACTTATTCTTTCATACATCACACTTTTAAATTTACTGCTACCATAGGTATGTAAAATCAAAATTATTTAACTGCAGGAATGAATTCATTTAAAGAAAATTTTATTTGTACAATTAATATCAATATTTTCAAATTATAGAAAAATAGACATCTTGCTGTTAACATTCACTTAAAATCAATAGTAGCACGGAGCTGTGCAATGCCATGAATAATGTTCATATCAGTATTACTTCCATTATTCCCATAAGTTCAGAATAGCCTGTAAATATCTTCTTAGGTAAGGAATTTAATTTCGTTCCAAACTCATTGTGAAGATACTTAAACTAACGCTATTCGTGATTGATTAGATACCCCGAGCACATTAAATTTCTTAACGAAAGGTAGGATACCACTTCTCAAAGCATTCTACTCAGTCAGTCGATGGTTTTTATAGTAACAGGTAAGGAAGTACGATTTCACTGTTTTTGACAGTAACATATCAAATTGCGTTTCGCTTCAGAATTACAAAAAATCACAATTTAGATTTGTGAACTCATTCCACTGAAGTTCCAGAAATCCAGACTTCAAGAAAAATAGAATGGGAGTTGAAATAAAATGAAGAGAGGGAAAGTCTAACTCTAATATTTTCAAATTCTATACTAGCCTGAGAAGTTTAGAAAATAAAGTGTCTTAGGCCAGTATATAAGGCAAGGGATAGGGTTAGAGATAATTTAAACTAAACTAAATTTTAACTCAAAAGCCTTATGGAAATGATTCGCAGTACAAATGTACATAACAGTAACAACATGGAATACAGTTCAGCACAAGGTATATATAATACATGGAGTTGATGAAAAACTGGAAATTTTACAAAACATCAGTAAAAACATCGAATACAATTCAAGTTTGAAGAATGTTCAAGTTGCATGCTCTTTCCAATCTTCAAAAGGTGTATTAACATTCAAAATTATGAGAAAGCTTGAAAGTATTTAGAAACTAAGAGGGCAATTCAACGACGTCGAACAAAAGGAAAAGAAGTATTATTTGTTTTCCGATGGCTCTTCATATGCTGATGTCTGCTACTTCTCCTATGACTAACGCTATACCCATCACCATCATCGTCGTCATCGTCATCATAATCTGGTAATGAATTTGAATCACTTACCCGATCCAGCTCTTCCTCCTGATCATCATCACATCGCGAATTGTAATACCATCTGGCTGTTACTCCATCCCACTAAATAAATGTTTCGATTTATTCACAAAATTAAAGAATTAAAAGAACTGTTAATTGTTTTCCGATTTCACTGATTTTCATTCATCGGAGCTTTTGATCGATAACTAGTAAATTTGAACAGTGAAATGATGCCGTCATCATAATTAGGTGGTTGCAGAACTCACTGAAACAGTGATAATTTCGTTTTCGTCAGGATGCCAACAACAATCACGCACTACACTTCTGTGTCCATCCAACGTTCGCACAATTTGTCCCGTTAAAATGTCATAAACTGTAAAATGAATCATTCAATCTTCAATGCTAAATATAATAATTAGCAGATATGCTATTATACGGGATGCGTTTGATATACTAAAATATTAGAATTCAAAAGTTCTACAAAAACTAACTGTGCAAATTCCCTTCTGTACTACCGGTGTATATATAGCGAAAACCAGTTCGTTCTGGTGAAAACTTGGCCCGAATGAGAGTGTGCTGCACTGAATGTCCTCGAAAAGTTAATAATGATCCATCACCTAACGTATTTTATGTGCATTATTAATTCTCATTCGACAGCAGATATTCGTCCATTTAGAATAATATCTGCCAAATCCTCAAAACAAGAAAATTTTTTTCTAATATGTTGGCCTATTTCACCATACTTGGCTATTATTTTTCATCATGCCAATTCTGACGTCAGGGTGTCACCATATGTCAATATGTCAATTCTTAAAAAGTGGTTTTTATGAAAAAAAAAGACTTTAATATTATTAACAACGAGAGTAAGACCTTGCAAAGGTCTCACAGATTGGAAAATCGGCGGTATCTGCTGATATCTATAATCCCATCTCTGTTTTCGCACTGCATTAAGCGTAACCTTCTAAAAAAAACTCAGAATATTAGAAAGAAGTGACAACAAATGTCTCAATAGGTCTAACTTCATTTATACCAATAATACTTAGTTGAGGCTGATTTGCTGTGCACTCCATAACATTCAGCACATAAATGCGACAAAATGTTTAGTTTTTAAAATCATCTCACTTTCTTTAAACGACAGCCAATATTGATGGAATCATGTTATGCCAACGTATGTTGTCAGGTCAGTCCATGCAGTGCAATCCTCTTTCCCCTTTTCCCATATGATGACATGACTGCATGTCAGACGTAGTATGTTAATGGTTTTCCACTAATGGAACATAATCGTCACACTACTAGTTAAACTCCCCTCTTTAAAATCACTTCCTTAATTTTTTTTAATCACAGACAAAATTATCAGTTCGCCCAAACGCAAAGACTTCCATTTTATTTATTTGAAATTTAGGGATACACATAAATTCTTGTACTTTGATACTATTTATTATTTATGCTCATTCTAACAGCAATTAAGTGTGCAAACTCTGGAGATTCTTTTTACACCATATAATTACGAAATAAAAACTGATTAAAAAATTAGAGGAAATGGGAATACCTCGGCATTACTTGAAGAAAATCGTCGCAAATCCCAAATCTTAATAGACTGATCTTTGGAGTTTGTCAAGATGTATCTATCATTACCGTGACTGTCAATGTAAGTGATACCATCACGATGCCCTGCGAACACACCAACGGGACCTTTAGCGCTTCCAAGCAAACGAATATCCCATACCTACACACATAAGAACAAATATTCAAATGTACCACTAATGATAAAACATCTCTGATCCCTGAATACAAATTTATTCTGCAATTACTTAATTATTCAGTGCAGGGCTCAGAAGTTAACAGAATCGAAACTTAGTCGTCCTGGGCCTTTTCAATTTTTCAATGGCAGAACCAAATGTCACTCATCCTAGGACATACTTATCTCATTCCTTCAAAACTATATTGAATTATCATTCAACTACTTATTCTCCTTAACAATTACTTATTCTCCTTATCTTTATCAAGGCTTTAATAAATTTAATCACCTTGCAAAGTCCATCATCACTTCCACTACAAAAAATATGAGGATTAACTTTACTGCAACAAATTGCATTGACATCATCCTTATGAGCTGGGAACTGTAACAAAACTTAAAATTTGTCTTAAATCTCCAATTCAAAATCATACATATATTCTTGATATTTTGTATCGATAACACTTTCACAAGAGAAGCAACAAATAACAAGACAGAATTGCCAGTTGTACATTTGTTAGGATGACTTAAATCTGATTTCTACGCAATGATTTTTAGAACTCTAAGTATTCTGCACATTCGAATATTGCACGCTTAAATCAGTTATTGTCTTTTCAGTTCAGAGGCATCCGCCTATGCTTTGAAAATTTTTTGCATATCATTTCAAATTATCATTCCATACTCTGGTTTTACACGAAAAGATTGAAAAGTAACCATTTGGAAACGAGGTAACGATGGAGAAAATAGGTATACAAAACCATCCGATCCACCGGCTATAACATACTTGTCATCCATGTTATATCGCAAGGAAAAATATGCAAATCTGAAATTGCATACTACTGAAAATTATGAAAAAAACACTGTATGAAGAATGACAAGTAAATTCCCGATTAAGGTAATAATCAGAATCAGAAAATTACAATAATAAAAAGTTCAAATGTGTCCTTCAAATGTTTCATGATATTTGATTCAGTCGATAGATAATTTTAGATTGAAGAATCCTTAAAATTTGTATTGAATCAAAATAATAATTGACCATGAAAAAGAGAAGAGATAAAAACACTTTACCTGTTGGAACGTGATGGAGGCAATTCTGCTCCGGTGAACGTATTCCAATGTAAATGATCACCCAATTGATCAAGAGCAGTATAATGAACTGTAAAATCAAAATCCACAATTATAAGATATCTCGTTATTTGAAATGTGTGAAATTTCTATTTTCAGGAAGTTATCGAAACGTTGATAAATTATTATCATTTTTCTCTAATTTTTTCAGCAACAGACCTATTTTCATTATGTCTTGGCCATAAGAAAAAAATCGTTGCAAAATTACGCAAAGAAAAACAAAATATACCGAAACTGAAAAGTAAACTTTTACGTTTAGAAGTAAATGAGTTTTTTGAAGATCTTGAAAGATAGAACACAAAAAACATTGAAATAAAGGAAGTTATAAAATCGTAAAATAATGGATGAATGCCGCGATGAAAAGATAGGAAGTGCATGTGGCTCAATATGGGCAAAGTCAATAACTACTTCACAAAACGCTCGACGTTGGGCAAGTTATGTCCAGGTTACATCTGGTATATAGAAGTAAAGACACCTTTAGAGTAATCCAGAATTGAAAAAGAAAGCAAACTGGACTGGAATAGAGGAACTCAACACAAAAAATGACAAATTTCATGATCCTGTGAAATCCTGTGAAACATCAGGAACGCTAAACACTAGTTGGGTCTAGGATCAAATAAAGTATATAGGTTTAGCATAAAATTTCTAATTTATGCTGCAAAGAGTCACCATGACAGGACAATAACTTAATCATGCAAAATATTTTCGATAGAAGGGATTATAATTGAAACTGCCCAAAATCTATCGAGAAGAAAGATCATTTGTAAATGATAAAATAACAACGAAAAATCATATAAGTTGAATGATAAAGTTGACATAAACAGATTACAAAAAAGGCACAACTTATTATGCACATGGATCCATGGACATTAAATAGCTTTTGTAGTATCCAAGAAATTTCTTCTAGAAGATATGATAAAAAAAGGTACTACCCTAACAATTGACAGTTGACAGCGTTTAGTTGAAAAAATCGGTGCCAGACGCTGGATATTTTAAGGAGATCCTCAGTTTTATGTACTTCTATAAATATCTTCTCCAGATACGGAAGGAAATTCAAAACGAATCAAAAATCGATGAGGAAAAAGATAAATTAATCAACTATTCTATATAAAGAAATCAATAATAAATACGTAGCAGTTGTTTCTAATTGACAAGTATGAAAAACTAACCATTACATGCGAAGTGACGAAGTTAAACGGGAAAATCCTGTTATGATTAAAACATGAAATTATGAAGAAGGAACTAAACAAACTAATATCGGATCATTTATATCATAATTACAGTGAACTGGAACTGAAAATATAGAATACCAGTCATAAAATAGTAGTAGAAGCATAAATAAAAAGATGTAAGAAATTAATGAGAAAAGATTTAATGTATTTTAGGATTTGAGAAAACAAAATGAAAAATAATTTGAGAATAACATTTCGCATACCCCTATGGTTGAAAATTATCAAAAAACATTGCTATCTCACGAGATAATCGAAAAGCAACGAGATCATTATTCCACATGGTAGTAGAAGTATAAGATGCATTATTAAAATAATATGGTAAATAACTATTGAAATAGAAAGAAAAACAGGGCCAATAAACAGACATCTTAGGAAGATAGAGATTGAAGTATGAAAAAAAATTTTTTTTAGAACATACTGCTTAGCCCATGTCAGCCAATTGCCTTCCGGGTTGGTTTGCGATCTAAGCTATGAGTTTGAAAGCTCCGAAACATCGGAAGTGCATCACAAAATATGCTGACCATAACGATTAATTCTTATTTGTAAAAAACATACCGGAATCGCTCCAGGTTGAGTAAGCAATTTGACTACCGACAGAATTAACAGTTATATCAAGAATACTCCAGCCAACGTCGGGAACTGAATACTGAATTGTTGGCTGCACCAGTGTATATTTTGATTGCAGATGATTTTGTCGTACATAAAAACGTAACTTATCATCTAGAAATCAATTTTTCTAATCATCGAGAAAGTAAAAACACACTACACATTAATATGGTAAAGACTAGTATTTAATAAAAGCAAGTATCTCTCAAATCACGAAATGAAAAAAACATTTTGCAATGAATCAATAATTTTTGATCCGTCCTCGCTGATCTCTCTATAATATTTTCAGTGAATCAAACAAAAATTTGAAAAAAAAATAAAGAAACATATATAACCTTGACTTGCGGTAACAATTCTATTATGCGGTAAATACAAACAGCAGAATGTTTTTGTGTTTACTGTTTCGATCACAGTTCTTTGGTTTGGAAGATATCTAAAAAAAAATTTAAAAGCGAGTTAAAAATTGAAAGAAAAATCAGTCCATATTTTAATCGAAAGCATGGAAGAGACATGAATGGGAGCTGAAGTGAATATTTATTTTGTCGAGCACAATTGATGTACAACGTTGAAGAGTGTGTGCATTTAAGATATATAACTATGCATAAAGAGCTTCTACATTCCTTATGCAATATTTCTTGATCAAAATCTATGAAAATGAAATTGTGAAGAAATCACTTGTTGATTATAGAAGCTTTTTCACCAAGGCTGAAAACACCGCTTATGGAAGAAACCGATGTATTCTGTTCAGCAAGTACGCGGCGGTTTTTCGGTCTTTCTCGTTTACCTATTTCTCGAGTTCTTAACATGTTTTGAACCGATAACTCCGGAAAAATAGCACCAGATAGAGCTGCTGTCATCTGCCTTAAATTCAAGGCACTCTGAAAAATAAGCAAACTATATGTATGTAACCGAAAAACTGGATGCGATAATTGAAATATTCCGCAAATACTAATTTTGATTTCAAAACAGTGTCTCTATTTTTTATAATAATCGAAACGACCGAAATTTTGTGGAATTAAAAAACTTAACTAAATTCGAAACTAGCTGTAACCAAACAAACCTCAACCAAATACGGATTATCCGAAATAAAACTTCCCGTTCCCCTTATCCATCTTTCTTGGTCCACTTCTACATTATAGTCCCGATTGTTCTGAAATTTATATTCATGATGGAATTAGTGCCCATTAAACCAATAGCAACTTTCAAAAGTTGCGAAATGCTTCCTCTCCAGCCTTTCATGATTCTTTATACTTTACCATAAACTTTAATATTAGTATCTGGTAGCAATCTTCACAATATTCAATTAAATAGTTGCAAGCAAAATGGACTTTCAGAGAGAGTGATAAATAAAAACAATAATTATTTTACATAAAGACTTCATATAAAGGCAAATTTCAAATTTCATGCTATGATTAAATTTGTCTTATCGAAATCAAACAAAAAAAATTAAAGTCGAGAAAAAAATGTCTGCTTGATAATTTATATAAACAAGAAATTATTAAATGCATCACAGCACAAATCGTTTTTAATTTTCCTCGTCTCTGATATCGTGTGTTTCATCTGTTAATTTAAAACATCCTAAATCGATGAAATCAGGTCAGACGAACATAAGAAGCATATATGCATTATGAACTCTAAGTTTCATTTAATTTCTTAATTATTAATGATATTATACAGCAAAGTATATAATTACGAATCTTCTTTGAGGTATCAAGTTTTTAAAAATAAGTTACAGAAAGACAAATGTTTTAGCATTAAAATCGAGGTATTGACAAGTGTGTGGCAAGTGAATAAATTGATCAAGTTCTTAAATGGTAATGTCTTACTCAAAATATATGTAGGATTGCTCACCAAGTTCATTGCTGCATTATTAGCACCCATTTCTTAGTGCGAAGCAATACCAACCACCAAATAAACACTTTTCTTCAAGTTATTCTGAAATCAAATTCATATTAGAACAAAAACTTTGTCGTATTATGTCACTACTAAGTCAAGCTTAACAGTGATCATCTGCGTCTCTCTAATAGGCAATGACCAAATGGAAAATAGTTTCACCTTCAAATCTACGTTAAATGTTTTGTACAGCTTGACAAAGTCTCAACCGCACGATACGATGCAACAGTAAAAAATAGGTAAATTTTCAATGAAAACTATATTTATAGCTTTAAAGCCATCTTAGCATGCATTATGGAACAGCAAAATAGAATTCAATTAAAAATAAGGAAATGTATAGATAAAAGCAAATCAGGCAATGACCAAAATGAGAAAGCATGAGGGAATGAATAAAACAAACAACTGGAAACAACCATAAACTATTGTTCTTCTAATCATTAAATCAGATCCTATAAGCGATACAAAAATTGGAGAATCTTTACCTTATTCCAAGAAAAAATTATCCCTTATATATATGTTAATACATGTTCGTGACAGGTGGTATAAGTAATCTTTGATCATTACTGAAATCGTCTTAAAATTGCCAGAAGTGATGAAATCTCAGAAAAACCTGAAAATATTGTGGTTGTTCGAATAATAAATATAACAAAAGCAATGAAAATTTCGGAGTGTAAATGCAATACGGTCAAAAGAGCATATTCCAATGAATTTTATTGAATTGCAACATAAGAAACTATTTAGCTACTAATTATCCTTTAACCTCATATTAAGTGAAGCACAATAAAACATAAATGCACAGCAATACAAACATGCACGCACACACATCCATGTTAAGTCCGCACAGATGCACAAATAACAGAGATAAATTGGGAAAACTTAAGGAATGACACGTGAGTGGGAGGTGTTGAGTCAGACGTCGATGATACTGACATGAGTGAGGATATGATTGTAAGGGATTGTGTAATGGAGAAGAGAGCGCAGAGAATGATGTTTATAAGAAGAGGTTGAAAAGTGTGGAGACGAGTGACATTTGGGTGAAGGAACAGTAGAGCGGAGATTTACAGCTGGATTCAAACCGACACGGTTAGTTAAAAGTTCTTTTTTGGTGGTCCTTCAATGTTGTGCCTTAGTCTTCTCCATTTGGTGCTGTGCGTGGTAGTCTTAGGTCTGCATATTCGGTAGAAGAAGCGTCAATGAGTATATGTTGTTAGTATCTCTATGTATTAGGATATGAAATGAAGATTGTTGAGCGGAGAATGCATGATCGCAGAATGTTTCATATCAACTTCAGCTAATTCGTTACCGCTGCGGCTGTCTCCAAATTCAAAGGAATATGCATATCTGCTTTGGCACATGTAAGCTGTTTGTACACCTTCGAGAATTACTGCAAATAGGTCGTCGTTGTGAGCAGTCGCTTCGTGCCATATTTTTCGCTTATAAAATTCTTTTACAGATTACTGATGAATCTGATTATTGGCGTTGCAGATCGCATATTGGTTGGCAAAAAGTAAATTAGTAAAATTTCCAACTTACTGAGTTATTAGCAAATTGTGTTTGATTTCATTAAATTACTTGAAACATAAGGTAACTTATAATGAGCTAAAAAGGAGTCCAAGTTGTTGGGTTAAGGAAATGAGTTGGTACGAAAGTCTCTTAGCGGACTTTAATTGAAGATCATTATAGAAAAATTCCTAAAAATAAAAAAAATCATTCGAACCTATCGGATTTGATGTTTACAGCTATGGTTTTAATTTACGACAATTAAAACATACTCTTCCTGATTTACCATACGATTATGGAGCCTTGGAGCCGATAGTGTCGGCCGAAATTATGAAAGTTCATCACGGCAAACACCACGCTGCATATGTAAATGCTCTTAATCAAGCAGAAGAGAAAGTAAAAGAAGCGCTAGCAAAAGGTATGCGAACATTTCACAAAAATGTTGGAAATGGAAAAAATAGGCTAAATACCCCGAATGGAGAGAGATAAAGTCTTAAACAACATATTTCCGAGTGAAATAAAAAAAGTATCATGTTTTGATTCATCCTGAGATAAATTACCATTCGTGAGGCTTAGACTTAGAAAAATGGAAAACAGCATCGCTTCCCAGAAATCAAAGTGATTTTACCCCACGTAATATCAATCCATTTTTATATTTTTATAGTTTGAGCATTTTGTTGTGTGGAACATTTTTGTTGTGTGGAACATTTTTATAGTTTGAGCATTTTTGTTGTGATACAAGCCTGATTTCACTTTTCACATTGTGGAATATTTCCAATGCTTTGGATAAAAAATTAAGGTGCTGTATGAGTTAATACTGCAATCATCTCCAGTTTTATTTTTTTGGAGGAGATACGCAAGCTGTTGTTGCTGGTACAAAACTAATGAATTTCAACGCTGGCGGTCACATTAATCACTCAATGTTTTGGGAAGGATTGACTGCCATAAAGGATAGCGGAGAACCAGACTGTAAGTTGCTTTTTAGTCTGACGTGATACAAATCTGGCTTTTTTGTGGAATATGTTCTAATGCTTTGGATAAAAATATGCGGTTTCAACAATTATGTAGTTTGAATGCTAAGTTTTTTACATGTGATATACGCTTATAATTTCGAAAAATATTTAGAAAATGAGTAAACTGCTTTTAAAGCTCGAAAAGTTTTGTTGATAAATGCAGATGTTCAATGCAACTTTACGATGGTTACGTCAATAGATCTTTTACAAGTTCCTTTGTTGTTGTTGTGACAGAAATTCTCTTTATAGCTGAATTGATGACTGCTATAAAGAAGGATTTCGGATGTTTGGAAACGATGAAAGATAAGTTAAGTGCTAAAACAATTGCGATTCAAGGTTCTGGGTGGGGATGGCTTGCTTATGACAAGGAAATGAAGCGTTTGCAACTTGCTTGTTGTCCCAACCAAGATCTTCTACAGCCAACAACGGGTAAGCATAACAAAAGTGGAATAGGAATTTTCGTGGAAACTCCAATCATGTTTACTCATTTTTCTTAATCAAAGTGATGTCAGTGTTTACATCGTGTAACTGTGACAAAATAGATCTTGCTTTAATAAACATTACGTATGAAAAGTACGTGGCATGCTGTTCAAAGTAATGAATGTTAAGAATGTTTGATTGTTGAGAAAAGTATTCAGGTAGAATAACTTTACATTTCATTTGATCTTTATGTTTAGGTCTCATCCCACTATTTTGCATCGACGTTTGGGAGCATGCTTATTACCTGCAATATAAAAATGTACGACCAGATTTCGTAAAAGCTATTTGGAAAATTGCGAACTGGAAATTAATCAGCGATCGCTACGTTAAAGCTAAAGGATAATCTTTCATGAAAGTTCTTGAATGAAATTCGCTAAAGTACTTGACAGTCCAGTGCCCAAGTGCTCACGAGAATTTAAGTATCTTTTTTGTAATACAAAATATGATTGAACCGATCGATATGTTATTCTTCCTCGAATAAAAGCATCTTTAGCAAACAACATGGACCATTGCTAGAAATGGATCAGAACATCGAGATTAGATAGTCTTTAGACGATTTGTTTAAAAATACTGGTGCTATTAGAAACCTGTACATTGTCCGCTACCTTTATGTTGCATAACATTCATGAAAGATTGATTGTTTTCGTGAAGCACTAATCTCAATAGATTTTTCTCTGTATTTACTTTTTGGTTCTCTAATGTTAAGAGTTTTTCAAACTACAGTTTCTTGGATGACCACAATGAATGGTAGTAGTTTATAAGCCCATTTAATCAACTAGGAACAAAAACAATGAAACATTGTTAGGGCCAGATGATAGCATATTATCTGAATTCTACTTACCGAACAATAAATTAATCACGCACAAACCGCAGATGATATTAGGAATATTACTTAACTATAGGGTGCTGGCATTTTTTTATCGCTTACGACTTAAAATCGGCTTGTGAAAAGATTCACTAATTGTAAGCTTTAACAAATTGGAAATTTAGAAACATGTGCAATAAATGCTTTAAATTACAAAGCAATATAACCAATGAATGTTGATTGATACAAATGATTAATTAAATAGATGATTAAACAATTAAACAGATGCGTTGTGGAAACACATGTATTGCAGAAAGTGTTATGCAAGCGTCTCGATGGCTTGATATCAAGATGCGGCCCAACGCCTCCAGTTTTACCTTCGTTTAGAGAAAATCCGAAAACTTGTGAGAATCAAAAGCCAGATGACTTTGAGTTGGGAATTTTCAAGCCGGATATGCCACATTAGCTTAACATTTCGCGAAAGCAGCAGCATATTCCTTGAACCTTGCAAAGGTCTACACATCACCATACAACGTTTTCATTTGGCGTGGAAATAAATACAAGACGTTGTTTACTATTCTCCTGTTCGTTTTTCCCAAATAGGGAAAGAAATTTTAATTTGTACATAATGATGGATTAGTGGCTTTTAGCGCTGCTGAATATCACTGAATTGCGATGATTTAGTTTCACAGGTCAGAGGCGTGCAATGATCAATGAATTCCTTTGCGGCAGGAATTTTGTCACTAATATTTTGATCGAAAATTTCGGAATTTGAAACAATTGGTAGAAAAACACCAATAAAATCTTCCGAATAAGGTGGAGCAACAATTTCGAGGACTTCAATCGCGAAATATCTGAATTTAAATAATGGTGAGGTTTAAGGCGGGTTTTAAGTGAATTTAATTAGAGAAAATCTGCCATTTTCCCCATCTCTTTTCAAGCAAAAATGAAGTGATTGAAGGGCTGACACCAACAACTTTTCTCCGGACTTTAATGTGTGACTTGTGCGATGGGGTAGTGTTAGAATACGGTATTTCTGATATTGTAAAGTGAAAATTAAATTATGTCAAAGACTTTGAATGAAAAGTAGTAAAAGATTACCTGACAAGAGAAATGTCAATTTGACCATCACGAAACATTTTGTTAATCTTTTCAACAATTGGTAAAGCTAAACCAACAGATAATAAATGAACGAAGCGATCGATTATACTGCGCTGTTTCTCCATAATAACTTCAGCAGCTTCATTCATTGTTGACTGTCTATCATACAGCTCACACAATATTTGGAAAACTCTGAAAACTTACCAACCTGTCAAGGATGGAAAGTAGATTATCGAAAAGTCTAAATTATCGAAATTATAAAAGCATGGAAGTAATATTATTGTATTTATAACGCTTTTAAAAAATGTAGCAACATAAAACAGTTTAAATACTATAAAAGCATGTAAGACGCCTGATGACTGGCATTACTTCACGAAGATATATCTGAGAATTTCCAAAAAGACTGATCCCTACTTAAACTGGTTAGAATACTTGCAAAAAAGTCAATTTAGTCAACCAATACTATAAACAGCTCTAAAAACTCTAAAGATTGGAAATGAGATGATTAACTATGAAGAAAAGGTATTAAAAAATACCCTAGTTGTAAATTAGAATGTGTTGTAGCAATCTGGTCAAGCAATACGAAGTGAACGGGTTCCGGTTCACTAATAAATTCATCACTTAAAAGATTTCCACGTAAATAATATAACAATCCGGCGGCAATGACAGGAAGACGTATTGCATATAACAATGATTTCATTTCCTTCATAAGGTCATCTGTCTTTTCCAGCAAACTAACTATTCGTTCAATGGTATCCCGAGTCATGTTTAGTTCTTGTCGATTCTGTACTCGGCCGGTATTTGTTTTCTGTTCACCAACACATGATGCATATGCCAGCAAGTAGACATATTTCGGACGATGATCAACATGAACCTTGATTCCTTCATATGCGAAAAGTGAATCAGTTAACATGTCAACAAAGAAATGCTCTCGAATTAATTCAACTGGTGGCGGGTTTGACGAAACATACTGCTGAAAAGAAGAAAAAACAATCATTTAATTGCAAGTGAATAAAGAAAAAAAGTGAATAAGATTAAAACTAATTGTGAATCAACGAGTACTGCTACAAAACTACATTTCCATGAAAGTATTCCCAGTAAACAACAAAAAAATGTACGATACTTAAGAATAAATAACCTGATAAAGTAGTGTGATATCCGCAGGATTCAAACACAGCTTACTCATCATTGTGTGCATCGCTTGTAATAAGCTTAATGTAATCTGTTCCTCATGCGATTGCTTCAAAGCAATATGCAATGCCGATGTATCTTGATCACGATCATGTGCTTCCATACGCAGCACTTGAGAGATATGTGCACAAGCAGCAGAAGCCATTCCGGTTTCCTAGTAAGTTACACAGGGCAAATTACAAGTATCGGAAGTCTCCAATATTACTAGAACCATCCAGTCATTCAAAGTAAAGTATCTTCTGATGCTGATGCACTAAAAGCTGATTTGGTCTTCATGAGCTTCCTGAAAGACTCGCAATCGAACTCAATTTAATACATACTGGATAAGCAGTCCGTACTTTGCCTCACAAAATTTTAGCCATTCAATGCAACTATGTTTTCTCAATTCACATAGACAACTACACAAACTTGCCGAACATGTGGTATATTCTTAAAAATTACTAAAGAGACGTACTTCTTCACATATAACATGCAATAACGCTTGTGCATATAAATATGTGTGCTCACTGTGGCACACAACTCGAACAAGTTCCGCAAGAGCATTTTCGTAAGCTTCTGTCATTGGACCTCGTCGATGTTCATGAAATACAGCATCAATTGTGAACAGGACTACTCGCGAAAAAATTTCAAGCTGAAATAAAAAACCGAAATGTTACCATATTAATCGACCTTATGTAAAAAATGTTTTTTCAAATTATGAATGGAAAACTAATACTTCATGCACATTTTTCTTGAACTATAACATTAATAGTATAATCAGAGTTTTCATAAATTTTCAAAACTTCCATAAAATTCGTCGAATTAAAAGTGCAAATGAAAAACTTTACCTGTTGAGCTGCAGTGTTTACATTACTAATTTCATGTTGAAAACCAGCATCTGATATTAATTTTACAGCAAAGTTTAACATCAAACAGTGAGGATATTGTTCAGCAAGCGAATAAATTAGTCGCCGCCAAGGTCTGCAAAAAATTTAATGTAACTAAATCTCATATTTTCAAGGAAATTTCTTGCCGAAAACTGCTGAAGATTCGTTAGTAAAATGAATCACCAATTCAGGCTAAAGATTGAAAGAAGTCATGTTTCATGTTTCTATGGAATCTATCACTAAAAAAGCAGAATTAAGAAAAGTGTAACTAACTTATGTGAGATCAATTCGGGTAGCCATTCAATGCCAACACCTTCTGCTTCGAATATTTTATCCGCTAATTCAGGTTGGAAATGCTTTGCAATCAAACTACTCAAAGCTGATTCAAAACATTCGTCTACCTTTGTTCGACTACCCTCCAAATCTGCCAACCAGTCACCGATCAGGTTACAAAGCTTTAAAAAGAGTGTTCGATTACGATTCTTTGTAGTGTAATCGTGAAATGTATAACATCTTATGCTGCTATGATTTATCTCAGTGTTCACTTATATTCTTTGCTTAATTATTAAGGCATAATTTGCTTTATAACTTTTTTATATGCCATACTGTTTACTAATACATCTAGATTTTATCATAAAGATGGACTTTTTACTTGGCCCATTGAGCAGTAGTTTTCAGAAAGTAAATTAACAACTGTTTCCGGATCTCCACCACATCGAAAAAATGTTTGCAATACACCAACTATTTGTGGCTCCATAACGAAATCGGGAACTGGAATTTGATGCTCACTTAATTCACAACATGTTATATCAACAATTTAAATTGGTCTCACTCTTTAACTAATAATTAATAAATCCAGGAAAATTAAAATTGGTAAAAAAAATAAAAAAACGTGCAAAGTGGCCCCTGGTCTCAGAGAATAATTAGCTTACAAGTTTCAATTGATATATGATAACATAATGCTTCATTCATTGGTACCAACTTCTGATCCCGGATAATTAGCTTTAAAGTTTCAATTGATTATATGATCATACAATGCTTCACTCATGTAACACTTACGATTAAGATGTCGTATGCAGTGATCTAATAGCATTTTCTCCTCTTCACTCGTTTCATTATTACCTTCTCCACAGCCATCTGGGTCTTCCATTTATGTGAGTAATAAACTGAACTTTTTAAAAACACAATCTGCAATATCCATTACTGAACAAAACAAAATTCTAATAACACTTCAACAATGGAGACACAACTTTCTATTCATTAATTTAGTGTGGCTTTATCGGTTCATCAGTTTACCCAGGCCTAATCCACTCGGTTCACTCCAACCCTAAGCTTAAACATTTTGTACTGCACCCTTATCTTCAAGAACAGAATATCCAATACCGTCAGCCTCCTGTACACAATTCTTTTCATTTAGTGTTCACTTAAAAACTAATAATCCTTTAGAAAATCAAATTTAGGGAAAAACTGAATTTTGAAGGATTAAAGCCTTTAGTTAGTGGAAACACATCACCAAAAGCTTTATTAAATACATCCGCATGAGACTCACAGAAAATCACCGCATCAACAGCGTATTTTGAATAAATTAGCAGTGCAGTACTTCGAGAATTTTTGCTCTCATATAATACCATGAACAAAAAAAAAACTTGATTCAAATTTAATGGCATTTGACAAAAAAAACGCGATTATTTATTCAATTGTAAGAACCAGTGTTTACTACGAAGAGTTAACGATCTCCCCAATGCTAAACATACTTTGTAAGGATAGGAGCAAAAGTTTGTGTATAAGCAAACTGAAAAGTATAACTTGGAAAATGTGATGAGGACTAATTAAAAACTGATTTCATGAACCTTTCTAAGTCAAAACAAAAGACAAAAAGACTTCAATTTTTAAAATACTAAGTGTTGAAGCGGGTCTATCATTTCACTTTACGCAAACAATCACACTATTAGTGTTTATTTATGCCAGAACTCGGCTCTGATTCGATTTTCTGCCTGGCCACGATTCTTTGGCATATTTCTTCTTGTGAGGCGCATCACCATCTTCATCGTCATGTATTCGATGTGTTCCTTGAACAAAAGGCCCAACATGTCCAGAGGTAGGTTCCGGCAAACTTTTCGCATATAACTCCAAATCCGGGGCAGCATTCATAACAATCGACAAACTTGAAATCATTGGCTGTACATATCTAAAGAGCAATATAACCAAGTAGAAAAATGGTCGACTGGAAAATATTAGGCTTAAAAATGCAAAGTCTGAAAAAGTGTTTCTCTCCAACGTTCCTTAAAAATCATCGACTGAAATAAAATTTTCAGATAATACTGTCTCCTCGTGCTGACTATATTTTCTACAACTAAACTGAACCACTGGAACTCGAATTACGCTCCGGGAAATGAATATGATCCAAAAAATAATAATGAAAAGATACGTGCCTTGTATTTTTGTAATCATCAACGCGTCCAGGCCTTAGAATCTTTTTCTGGGTAGGGCCTTCCTTAGTTTGCTCAATTCCTTCGCCCAGAGGCTTCCGTTTTGTTGATATAATTGCAGTAGCGACCAAATTTCGAAAACGTCCCACTGTTGGATCAACATCTTCTCAAATAGGAAAAAACAACATCTAATTCGAATTAAGATTAACAGCTGATTACTCCAAAGTACAATGTTAAAAAATAATTGCTGAGTAAACCAACATTAAATGATGCGAATTTGAAAATTATTTTATAAAATAGCTTTACAAACTTACCTGGATTAATTATGGTTTCCTCTTCAATAAACGCAACATTGCCACGTGGTCTTTTTTTTCGCCGCGCATCTTCCAGTGAAATCGGTATGACTGGTATTCGTCTATTTAGCGCTGTGTTATACTCCGTTAGATTCTAAAAATTGTTAAAACAACGAATTTCTCTTTAGGTTTGATTTGGTTATCGGTATCAAATGTAATCCAAACAAATGCATTGTGGAATGATATAATGATCAAAATTATACTTCCTATGACTGGAATTAAAGTAAGGGAGCAAACTAATTCAATTTTATTCCTGAAAAGGTCAAGATCATAGCAGTGGTCTAAAAGGACAACTCACTAGAAATAGATTCAAGAGGCAAGAATTACTGTGAAAATTATATTTTTCACATTGTGAAATACAAAAAAGGTGAAATTCTGATGTCTTCATAGAGATAACTGCACATCCTCAGTTAAAATTATAAAATGAAACCACAAAAAAAATCCGAAAGAAAAACTCCAGAATTAAGTGTCCAACCTCAAGCTCATGTTCCTCTGGTAGCAAATCTTTATTTCCTTCATCATCATCATTGCCCGAATCAAGTTTAGCCCGCAATATATACCTCCTTGTAGAAGCACCGAAATGAAATATGCTGGCAATATCTATGAAAATTGGTTGCTTTGGTTCGATGCGAACTTTACCAACAAAGGTACCATGGCCTGAAAGAAAACGCTTCAAATTAACAATTCACTATTAATTTTCTCATACGAGGACTTGACTTTGCAGACATGACTAACCTGACTATTCTATCTACAAAAAAGGATTCAGTGCTCTGAAATGCCGATCCCGATCCGTTAATATAATGTGGAATGACATTTTAAACATTCATCTTTCTCCACATTAAAAAAATAATACAATATAATCTGTAAAAGCGGACAATGCTAATTAGGACTGTAGTTGCATTCAAAGACAATGTCACATTTAGTGTATTCTTATAAGCCTTTCCGGTTGAATTTATATACTAATATTATTATAAATACTGATGGTGATGAAAACAGCGAAGAACCCACAGCTATTCATGTCTACAAGTGCAAATCGTTGCAGGAATTTATGATAAATCAAAACGGCATGCACTCTGGAACACGATGCATGTTCCACTACAAAATCACATTGTTTCGGATTACGTCCAAAGAAATAGGCACGCTTTTCATCAACCATCAATTTCTGAAATAAAATACACACAACATTTTTCAATGACACCGAAATCCGGTATAAAGGTAATGAAGTTAATAAGATGAAAATACGACAGTAATAGGAGCCTAGATTTATTTCCACATTCGAGAATTTTTACTTGATGATTGTTAGTATAGATTTACTTGGAAATCCATATATATCTAAGTACGATGTCGATCGATATACGATAATCTACATGATGTGTGAAAAAATAAATGACATACTTGGATCAACTGGTCACCTTTCAAAACATCAAGATGACATCCACTCGGTGGTCTTCCTGCCCAAGGAGGTATTTCATATTCGATCACTACATTTACCGCACTTTCTCCTGATGCAGCCACAGCTGGTAGAACTGCAGTTACCGCTACAGAAGTTACAGTGCTTACAGGAGCAACTATTCCTGCAGTTCTTTTTCTATCCTTTACTACGTCCGATGTCATTGATGCCACCAAATTTCTACAAACCATAATTCTAGAGTAAGAAAATCCGAATGTTGCAGCAAATTTCCACACAGGTATGCAGTGGAAGTTGAAAGAAATAATTCTGTCAATCATCTACAGGAACCTTAAAACGCAGTAATACCCAATCTCCCAGTGTAAATAGTGGGTGTTGCAATCCACTTCTCCTGGAGACTGTTATTATTCAGATTCTAGCAAAGTAAGTCTATCCAAAATTAATGAATTTACAACTTGTCTGAAAACGAAAAATGACAACTTCGTACAATACTTTTAAGCAAAGTTACAAAACCATTCCTTCAAATCATTGACACATTTGATGGAAAAATAATTTATTCATAGTTTACCATCCTATGTATAACATGATATATACAAATCGAAATTCGTGTCTTATTAACTGTAAATACATGATATCGATTGCCACAAATTTGAATGTTGTCGTAAAAACGAAACGGCGTCCAACACCATTACACATTGATGAAAAAAGAATGGATAAAGCATTAAGTCAACACAAACTAATTAACTATGATCAAAAATCACAGGATAATGTAATGGAGACACTTTTCCTTAAGTTCCAACAAGCTATAATGGAAATAATTAAAATCAGTAATTTGAGATTCATTGTAATTTGTGAATTTTGCCGCCAAGAGCAAAAGATTCTCCCTCTGTTACACACTCAACTTGTTTTTCGATTCCAAACGACAATTTATACAGGCTGCTAAAAAGCAAAAGAATGTGTAAAGAAAGGAAAAAAACCCTATCAGATGAGGATTGGATATGCAAAATGCTCCATAATGGATAAACAATTCAAATGCAAAGGAAATAGGAAATACGCTGCATAATATTTCCTAATTTCCCAACGTTTTAAATAAAACTCCTTCATCACACTACGGNCCTATCAGATGAGGATTGGATATGCAAAATGCTCCATAATGGATAAACAATTCAAATGCAAAGGAAATAGGAAATACGCTGCATAATATTTCCTAATTTCCCAACGTTTTAAATAAAACTCCTTCATCACACTACGGCACAGCTGTCATTCTAGCTCTCATCACTTAAGCACGACAGAATTCAACTTATATGTTGTTAAAAGAAATGAGTTATGACAATCCGAAAAAGTTAAAATCATCTAATAGAAGTGACCAAAGGATTCTTAGTCTTACATGGATTCTTTTCATCTCTGTTTGTTTCGAATATGGAATTGAGAATTAAACGAGGCACATGCATAGTCTGATCATCCAATAAAACGATATCATATCCATCCAAATATTTAGCTAGTAATGTTTCGTCATTATAATTCAGAAAACCTATTTTCAATGCGACTTGTTCACACACCAGACCTACGTCCATTTTCGAATCTAAAATTCAAATGAAATCAAAAAAAAAATTAAAAAAAACACAATATGAGCACGCTCCTGAATCAAAGTTAAGTTTGAAACTTTTTACTTGAACTTTTGTCAATTTACAATAAGCATAATGACTGACAGTACCTCCTAGAGAATCGCCCATTAATAAAACACACGTTCGCGATGAAATTTCACCAAACAACGATCCATAACCACTAATAACGGCACTGTTCTTACAAAACGTGTGAATAAGAGGTTCACTAAATGCAACTGCTACATCGTTTTCATCATATATCTAAATTATTTTACACATGTAAACTTCCAAAAACCTGATTTAGAAGCCCCTCATGTTAAAGAAATAGCAATAAGCAGGGAATGTCCACACATGACATAAAGTATCTCACAAACTCTAAAAAAACCAAGAAGATACTTTCATGTTCCAGTGGATTAAATCCAGGATACCTCAAATACAGGTATTTAAAAAGTTAGCTATACTATACGACTTTATTCTGAGTCATTCATAAAGTTTCGTATTGATATTGATGAGAATCCCTATGGAATTCATTCTCAGTCAGTGCTGAGTGAGAATCCGTACTGAACATGTGAAAAATCATTATATGGAATCATACTGATATATATTATTTTTGTAGAATATGTGAAAAAACCATGGAAGAGCGAGTCTGCATTCCCGCTTTTACTCGAAATGATTCTACTATTGAAACGTGGAACTTATAATCACCATCATGTTTGAGACAATATGCACATTATTTGGAAATCCGCCAAGTGTTTTTTGCAAAAAAAAGTCAATCACATTTCCTATGCCAGCAGAAAAAATAATTAGAGGTATGTTATGGTTACGCAGCGTTATCATCAACTCCTCCACTCCTTCCCTGAAAAAAATTTATGGACAGAACTGATTCCCATCCTAAGTAAAGGACAAAGCATTTCACAATATGTCAAATATTTTCAAAAATTTGAAAAACCATTGTATAAGACTTACTTTAATTCGAGTTTTGCCTCGGAAACAAATTTTTGGATAGTTTTCTTCGTAAAACCAGTTTTGATGATATGTTCGTGGGAAGTTCTCCACCTGGAATGAACTGTATATTATTATTTGGTTAAAAAAGTGATATAATTCGATTCGGATACGACTAGGATATAAGCAAATCACGAATAAAATCATACCAGTCTTCCATATGAGGAATTTTTTCAGCAACTGTTATGTGTGGATCGAACTCAATTGGAAGGTACTTTGCTTTCAGTCTCTCGAGAACAATACCAAGCTCGTGTGACACCGTCCATGCAGCATTATCAAAAACACCATGTGTTGTTAAGCAATTTTTACCTTCAGCATCATGGAAACGCGATAGCGTATAGTCAAAATCTGAGACCACCTAAATATCCTTATTACGCTTGCAACAGTCCATTTACGAACACTAAATAGAGTATTACGAAAGAATATTTAAAAAAAAAAATTTATGAATGAAATGTTATCTGCTAATCAAACTAATTAAATAATTTACTATCAAAAGCAACTGGTTAATTACTGGAAACTTAAAAATTAAGGTTCATAGAGCATCTTTTTAAATGATATAAAACTGAGCAATTTCATTCAAAAAAGATTTGTTACACCCAATACACAAAAAATAGAACAAAAAGTGAATCAAATTAAATCAAAATAAATTCTAAAGTATTAAAAAACGAACTCTTATCAGCGCAAAACAACATGCAAACTATGTTCCTTAGGGCGCGAAAACGCGACTACTGCTTCAGATATACCAAATGACATCCTCACCAAAAGTTTATTCTTGTCAGCATTGATAATCTGGCTAAGTTTTCGTTCTACAGCAGACGAATCGCGCATGCGCACTTTGTCATTGGCAAGCAATGCATCGATCAACATATAAAAACCACTACTAAAATGCAAAAGATTTATGAAGCCGAAATTCATTACTAATGCAGCAAACGTTAACAGGATTTTCATCGAGAATGATTTTTCAGTCCACTCTATTAAATGAGAACACACCTACTTTTTATAAATAGAAGAAACTTGAACAATATTTCTGTTCAAACCTCGTTGTAACAAAACAAAATGCGATAAAAATTCTACTTATCATTAATGTACTATAAGTGTGAATGTACATAAATGACTACATAGGCTGGATACCAGAAAGTGAAATTAGACTAGAAAAATTAATAAGATTAATACAGGATGTTCCTAATAGAAGAAACTACCAGCCTATCAACCGGTAATCCAGAAATTAATACAACCATATGATTCAGCCAAAATGTTAAAATGATTAGAGTCTGATTCGAATAGTTGTGATGAAGGACAAGGCACAAAAAAAGAAACGGAAAAGGAAAAGCAAGAAAAGTGAATAGGAAAAGAGGGCGAAATGATAATTATCAGAGATAACGACAATGATGGCAAAATACGTAGAGAAGTATATTGCAGTATTCCGCATCGCGGTGAAAATATATTCCCTCGGGATTACATCTCTTAAAAGAATGCTAAGAACGGATTATCTCTGAAAATATCTTCGATGGATGGACAGGGTGACATTAACAGTTGATGGCATGTTTGAAAAACTAAATTGCGCCTGTAGACTATATAACCATTTCCCGCATTGTGAAGCCTCACCTGCTGGATCTGCCTTTTCATGATTCCAATCATAATTCTGAGGCATAGGCTGTCGTCGTCTCGTCCACTCCTATGATCTTTCCACGATATTGCATCAAGTTTCATGTCATTGATTTTTTGCTAGCCGGACACGAACCTAAAGGTTAAGTTATGATTGATAAGTCTTATGTATAGTGGGATATAGGCTATGTGAATAGTGTTGAGATCTCGTCCTGAAAGGAATGCTTTTCCTTTCATTTTCCATCTCTTATCACTCTTTCTTTATAAATAATTATTTACTTATGTTGACACTGAGTTAGTCATAACGGTAATTACTTAGATCAAGTTATGAAATGATCATCATACAATACGCGTGTAATCGAGTTGTTATTAAAAGTGATTCAGATAATACTCACACAAATCATGACGAATTATCACATGTCAGGAGCGGAATATCTCGCATCTATTTATGGGACTGAAAAGGATAAGGTTAATAATTTGGTATTTTGGTATTTCATTTCATACATTTTGTTGGGATCTGTTTATAGAGCTGGCATGAAGTTAGGAAATCTCAATTTTAACGGAATCTCAATGAGGAACCTCAATTTTAACATGGCAATATTAAAGATTTGTACTCTTTCTATTTCTTCATCCTTTAAGCTAGAATTTGAAAAACTGTTTTCTAGAAGATATATCTTATAGGAAAATCTTCGAAACTTTTTACAAGTAAATCGTATAATTCAAAAAAGTAAGAACAAAGTAGTGGGAAAAATCACTTTAGGTGAATTGACGTAGTGAGAAAAATCACTTTAGGTGAATTGCTCCTTCTACTTCAAAATAGGTGCATGTCGACATGGTGACAAATGCTCTAGGACGCATATCATGCCTTCTTTTTCGCAAACAGTTTTGCTGAAGAATCTTTATCACAATCCAATGATTGACACCAGACAAGCGGATGCCTTTGCTAAGGTTTGTATATTTTATTTTTAAGCTTCTTAGCTTGCTTAGTGAGTCTTAATTAGCTTTCATTCTTCCATGTTCGAGAAGCTGCACTTTTGTGGTGGAAGTGGTGGAGTATTGATGGAAGCACTTTTAATATTAGAAATTTAACTTTAGTCTTTTGGACCGGCCGTAGTTCTCTCACTCTGGCCTTATTTTCAGAGCCAAAAATTTAATTGAACGTGTCGTGATACAAATCAGTTCATTCGTCTCTTGGCACATTAGTTATATTGGTAAGATGCCGTATCTGAACTCTCATTTCAGCCTAGAAGAGTGAAAAGAGAAATCCCCAGATCTTTGAGAAATCATGAAGAGACTTTCGGAGAGTAATGCATTCTAGATATCCAAATTCCAAAAGCACTAGGAGTCAAAAGGCGTGCTGAAATGGTTTTATAAGGCGTCCTTGTAGACTGATAAATGAAAAAAATAAGAGACGACTTTCTTTTGATATGATTCTCTGACAAACATGTCGTTTGTGTGTGACGACTACGTAACATTGAATCTCATACTCATTAATTTTGATTTGACGAGCAGTGTTTATTCTCGACATTTGTTGGTCTCGACGTTTAGTTATCTTATGTTTTGAATTTTGATTTGTTTACTGTTGATACTTGTTAAATTCAAATATTTGTGTTTGTAATAATTATTTCAAACTTAGGGCTTGTTTAGGTTGGCCAAATGAACGAGCAGGAGCAGCAATATTTTGAAGAATTTTTTGAAGAAATATTTGTTGAATTGGAAGATAAGTTTGGTCCAATTGACGAGATGAATGTATGCGATAATATCGGGGAGCACATGATTGGCAATGTTTATGTAAAATTTGAAAATGAAGAAGATGCAGACAAATGTGTCAAAGGCCTTGAGAATAGATGGTGATTCGTTTTACCATTTCACGGTTTCAGTTATTCTAACATCCTTAAGGTGTACAAGGAATATCGGCCCTTAAGTAGAGGGGAGACAAATCAACTACTAGCACAGTAAAAAAATTAGGCAAATGAGGTAAATCATGGGGTAAATGGATTTTGGAGGATCATCGTCGTGTTTGATGTTTGTAATCTCTTTCCATCACCTCAATTATTACAATAAAGGGACAATGGAAAATTGAGGGGATTTATCCGAAAGTTTTAAGTACTATAATTCTAGCGAATTTGTATTGTTTTTAATTTTGATATTTTTGTGTTTAGGTTCAATGGTTCACCTGTTTATGCTGAGCTGTCACCCGTAACGGATTTTCGTGAGGCTTGTTGTCGGCAATATGAATTGGGAGGTTGTAACAAAGGTGCTTTTTGCAATTTTATGCATTTGAAGCAAATATCACGTGATTTGAGACGAAAGTTGTATGGTTCTCGGGCAGAATATCGTGGCGGTGGTTATTATGGTGGTGGGAATTGGCATGAAGGTTTGTGCTCTTTGTGTTTTATTGTAACGCCTTAAATGAATAGATTTCAATGATAGTTTTCTATGCAAATAGATGTCATAATTTTCAATCAAAATTTTCATGCAAATAAAAGCCGGAGAGGTAACTAGATACCATATGTTGTTTATTTAATGCCATAATAAAACAGCTTTCTTTTTACCTTTCAGATTATTTGTTAGTCTTCAGTTTTGTTGATTTGCTTTTTCAATTCACGACTCTTTATGAAGATAACTTCATCTGTTCTAATCATATGTTTTAGGTAGAGGAGGTGATTATGGTAGTTACTCTCGTCGTAGTGGTGGATACGGTGGTGGTAGTGGTGGTAGTGGCAGACGGCGTTCGCGGAGTCCTCGATCGAGACATCGATACTAACTGAATAACAATAACATTATGAAAGTTTTTATGTGGTGATTGTATTATCGAAGATGCTTTTATTTAATTGTGTTGGTTATCTAGCCAACATAATGTGCGGTCTCATATTTGTGTGACCAATTGTTTGTCCTCGTCTTTTTTTATTACATTATCATGCTTTATATGAGCAGTTTGTAAAATGAACGATTGCAATAAAATTTATGGAAACAAGTACGATGATTTACAGTGAGATTTTTTTAGATTTTATCCTAAATTAATGTATTGGAAACAGATACTATTTATAGTGCTTTACAATGTAATGAAAAGACGTACAGTTGATAGTGCTTTGCCTTTCAATATTTGTCCCAGTATTGATCTAATTTTTTGTAATTTAGGATTATAAAATTCGAGGATATTTTGTTTATTTATGTTCCCTTATCATTCGAAGAGTGTCCTATCCATTCAAACCCTCGAAGTCGAAGTTGTCATCCGGTACTCGTTTACAATTTGCAATGAGCAAGTAAATGAAATATGAAGGGCTGATTATGTCTTGTTTTGGTGATCAAACAAACCTAAAGGGCTGGAGCATAGTTTTAATAGCAGGAAGGAGTTTGAGACAGTGCACTTTGTATGAGTTGGATGTGGCGAAAAAGGTTGAAAGTTGAGAAAGATTTGTTAGTGTCAGATAATTTCGAGATTGTTTTAATCTGCAGCAAATGAGATATGTTTGATAAGGCGAATTCGTCTACGCTTTTCAGGTAGCACTTGATTAAGAAAGGTTGTACTCACAAAAACTTTGATCTTGTTAACAGTTCGATCATAAATGCTGCTATTGAGGTTGGTGCATTTTTCTACATCATTATTTTCCATGTTTCTCCTGGAAGGGGTTTCTGTAGCCTTTATTTTTTTAAAGGAAGTTCAATGGATTCTAAGTAGTTTCTGGACGTCAGGCAATATTTTTTGAGATGAATATTCTGAAGAATCATCCGAAAGTGCACATCGGCAATTACGGCTCGTTCGAGCATAAAATCAAGCATTTTATGGACGGTGGGCCAGATAATTTCGTGGTTTGCCTTTATCCATGTAGTTTTCAGAATTACAGATTCTTTAAAGAATTTCTCTGAGTTCAAATTGAATTACTGAGCCTTGTACATGTAAATTTGATAACTAGTCAAGTTCTCAATTTATACAGCTTTGATGTTTATGTGAATAACTTGTTGGGAAAATAGACTAGATCTTAAATCTGTCAGAGGACCCATACCATGATTAATTGCTAACCCATATTCAAATCAGTTCAATATATCAGTTATTCAATGTTAAAATAATGAAAATCTTTTCCTTGGATAAGATTTGTGACAATGCTTCAACAATATACATGAGTTCAAGTTTCAGCTTACTTCGTAGAAGAGGAATTAAAGAAGTATGAGTGATGATACTTGTATTATTGAATTATTATTGCAGGTGGTTGCAGATTTTGATTATACTCTCACAGCAAGCAAAACTAAGACTGGTGATCAAGTCGATATCACTTATGATGTATTTGCTAAGGCAGCAGTAAATAAATCACCAACTTATGACCATCTGTTCAAGATATTGGATGAGAAATATTCTCCTATTGAAACTAATTTGTCTCTGAGTGATAAAGAGAAATCATCAGCTATGTTGGAGTGGTTTGTTATGTTATTCAACACGGTTGATTTTTATTTTCATTTGTGAACGATTGAGAGAATCAAGGAATTGTGCAGTATGACTTCCGGGAGTCTAAAGCATGAAAAAGACGAAACTTTTTGCCACTTGACATCTAGCAATTCGATCTATCAACATCTAATCAGAAGACAAACAGAATCATTTGATAATTGTCGTCGCAAGTTTAAGAGCGGAATTATTGGGCATCTATAGTGATTTTATATTTGCTAATTTTTTACTGCTTATATGTCATTTTTCCATTCGTGTTTCTCCTTGCAGGTGGAATAAAGCTAACGATCTTATCATTAGTGCAGGATTCAGACAGAACGAAATATTTGATCTTGTAAAACAGTCTACGATGCGGCTCAGGTTTGAATTGTAATTCATCGAAACATGTTACATTTGTTTTATACGTTACATAACTCTTCCGTTATTCATGTTTTTCTAGATCTAATGGTGCTTTATATTTCGACGAGTTAGAACGGCTGAAGATTCCTTTAATAATCTTCTCCGCAGGTATCTCTAATGTTATCGAAGCGTCACTGCTGTTTGAATTAGGAAGAATTCCGAGAAATGTCCACATTATATCAAATACAATGTACTTCAATGAAGTGGTTAGCTAGCTAAATATTTCATCTCGATTAGTTCGAGGAAATTTTAGACTGACTTGAATTTGATTGATTTAAATCTCAAAAACACCGAAGTGATAAGCAGTGAAATAGAGTTGTTCATTTAAAAGAGGTGTTAGTAAAATTCCCAAATGAATTAACAAAGATTTATTTACAATGAATTAACAAGTGAATTAACAAAGATTTATTTACAGGGTGTTGGTTATAAATTCTCGGAACCAGTTATACATTCATTCTCAAAAAATGGAAGTTTGCTTGAGAAGTACTTGGAGACAATACAAGATTTAAAGCTGAAGAATCGAATTATCCTTCTCGGCGACTCTTTAGGAGGTAAACTTTCGAGATTCAACTTGGTGTATTCCGTTGGATTTTTGATTTAATTTAATGATAAATAAACATAATGTGAAAGTAAAATGTTTTCACACTTCACTTCTCCATACATATACATACATGAATGGTAGAAGTCTAAATAGTTTCTTCCTAACATTAACATAATGTATGAAGGTTGTTTTAGCCTTTATTGTTTTTGAAATTTTATTCTCAAATTTGCTGCTATTAATAATTGATACGACATGCACTTAGGTCCAAAAGTTTTAGATTTACGTATGTTGGATGACTGTTCGTTGTCAGATGAAAGTGATAACACTATACTAAAAATCGGTTTTTTGAACAAAAATGTTGATATGTTATTGGATTGCTATGTCAAAAGTTTTGATATGGTTATAGTGAACGATCAAACAATGGACATCTTGAGACATTTGAATTGCATTTTATTCACGAATCACTGCCATATAAATAAAATCACTACCATATAAATAAATCAGTCTATCAGCACGTGTTAGTAACGTTTTAATGCCACTATTTGAGAATTTCGGGTAATATTACCCGTTTTAATGCCACTATTTGAGAATTTCGGGTAATATTACCCGTTTTAATGCCACTATTTGAGAATTTCGGGTAATATTACCCGAAATTCTCAAATAGTGGCATTAAAACAAACTTTTCAGCGGAAGATAAGTTCTCTTCATCTCAAATACTCTGCAGATTATTCAATTCCTCTTTGTTGGACATAACCACTCAGAGATTATTGAGGGTTTGATAATTAAAACAATAAATATCTATTATCGAGTGATTTCACAAATAGTGTCTGCTAATGATAAGAGCAAAATATTTCAGAAGTATCTTACATATTTAATAGCTCCTTTTCAATGGTCGGTAATCTTTTCAACGTTTCTTATGATTATTTTTTTTCTTATGAAAAAAGAACTTCAAAATTGGCAAAAAAAGTTTCCTGAAATTTGAAAGGAGAATTAGTACCCTATATTGTGTTGTTTATCAAAGAGTAATCGACATTAATGGTGAAGCAAAAAAATTGTCAGTTTTCAACAGCACTGAATTCATCATCATATAATTGGTAAACGAATTTCATTTGCCAAACTTATGACTTATTCGCCAAACTTATTATCTTGAAAAGAATCATCAAAGGATCTTTTACACGTCAAGCATTTCACACAGAACTTGATTCATAAATGAAAAATGAGGAAAGCACATTCCGAATGCAATCTAAATCAGAATCCTAAAGACATTTTCCTCACAATTAAATAAGTAGATTGAAAAGAAAAAACGAAGAAAAAACTGATATAAGTGGCAACAGAATATGAGACTTTAATCGTGCAGTCGTTTTATAGAAAATAATTATTCTTTTTAAATGTTTGGTTTCGAAGTAATTGAAATCAAATTGAATTTGCTAGGTTAAGGAAAAACCTCAAATTGTTTAACTCTAAGTTCAATGTAATGAAAAATTTTTCAACTATTGAGAAAGTCGCATTTTAATTTTTGTTTTTGGTATATGTAAACAAAGTTTCTTCGGAAGGTCTACTAAAATCATTGCAAAACTGATAAGTTAATGAACCAGAATAAAAGCTAAGTTACTAATTTGTCGAACTCAATCCGAAACTAAATACCATGCAGAAGATTTATTCCTGAATACTGAATAGTTGAAACAAAATAACTTCTTAAGTCAAGAAACATCAAGATTAACATTTGAAAGCTTTACTGGTGAATACCAGGTTTAAAAGCATTTTCTTACACCAACAATTTTAAATCACGCTTAAACGCTTAAACGTTTACTTGAAGGAATAATATATTAAATCAAAGTGAACTGTTACTTCTTAAATTTCGGAATGGACCCGCCAAATGCTGCTCTTGATTGAATAGCTCTGTTTCATAACTCAACTTGCTATCCGATTATACGAAAGTAAGAACAAAAAACATGCATATGATACTTGCACGCTCACACACACACACACACACACACACACACACACACACACACATTACATACACATACACATATCCATTCCTAATTATAGTTCATTGCTATGTTACACATACTGTCCTCCACCGGTGATTTCTAATTTGTAATGTGTTTTTTTTTTCATATAAAATTTTACTTTATCAAATTTCAGCCCGCATTTAATTCAAATGCAAGCAGAATTTTAATTCAAAACTTGCAAGTATTTACTTACTTACATATTGAAATAAACATTAATGTTTCCAAATTGATAATTGAGAATTTTGTTTTGCTTCCAATGCTTATGAATTACTATCCAAATTCAAACTTTTATTGTTTTTATTTGTTAATCTCTGAGGTTAATGCCAGCAAATAAAATGAATCATGCAACGATTTGCGGTTTTTCAATGTTGTTTTGAACTTTTCAAATGTCCACTTTAATAAACCGGTTGATAAAAGATTCATACAAAAACGTGATTTTCATCTCATGATTTGTGCGTCATCTTTCACTGAGCTGGTTGAAAATTTCTTCCAACATATTATCAAACTCTATTTTCTCTCTTTCATTTCCCTCTTTTCGTTTTCAAATGCAAAATTTCTACATCAATGCTTACACTAAAAGACTGATGTTGGTAGTGACCTTTTTCATGAATGTGCCATCGCCCCAGTAGAAATCCATTTGTTATCAGGATGTCTCGACCCGTTACCCATAACAATTGTATTCTCTATTCTACTGTCGGTAAATCAATCAACATTGTTAATCGTTAGATGTATAAAATGACGGCTTATTTTCCGATACTTGTTCCTGTCACATATAATTTAAACGGACAGTCAACAAATCAATGTTCTTTACCTCTCTCTCTTTCTCTCTCTCTCTCTCTATCTTTAATCGCTGCAAATATACAAAAATAATTGTTCAATTCTCAAATTCTTTACACTCATCGCCTTTTTAATTACACAAAATTACATTATCTTTTATACATTAAGCGTTAAGCCTTTTGCTTTTTTACGAAAAATATTTGCTCTCACATTATTAATATTTAAATCATATTCGTTCCCTAAAATTAAATCTTTGCCTTTATCATTAATTAATTTGATAACACTTCGAATTATATTATCAAATTTATAGCATCCAATGTTATTGATTTTTGTGGTACCAAAAATTTTCGGAAGTTTGTTATCAGTTTCTTTATCAGCTATGAATAATTTCAATATGAAATGATAAATTTCCTCCTTCTTATATCATTATTGCAAGTTAAATGACATCTTTTGTTTACTCTACTTAAGTGTATATGATTATATTTATTAGTATATGCATTACTTCTATATTTACTTCATATTCTTTTTATATATTTTTACATTGTCATTTTACTGCGTTTAATAGCTGTAATTGTTACTTACTGTGTATAAAGTCTGAAAGACAGAAATTAGCATTCCCATCCAGGATAGATACGTTTATGGAAATTGAGCAAGTCAAGTACCATAAAAAATCAATTTCAATAAGGGAATGAGATAATTAGGATTAACATGTTTCACACAATAATTTTTTGTAGAACAAAAAAAATTCATATTTGATGAAGTGTGGGCATATGTTCGGCAAAATCTTTTTATCCATTAAAGAATTAATGAAAGGTTATGAAATGTTGTAATTTTACATCGTAATTAAGTGCTTGAAATATAATAGCCAGTCAATTCCAATAAGAGATTGAAATAATTAATTAATTAATTAATGTTTCACTCAAAAAGCGTTATTTTTTATTTTAAAATTAGCTGAAAAACGCTATATTATTTGAATTGAATTATCATGATAATTATCATATAATTATTTATTGCATGATGTTATATATGTGTTTCTGGTAGCCTCTACAGAGACTTTAATTTCTGATTGCTTCGTAATCGGAAATTTCAATTACGAAATTTTTGATCAAAGAACGACAAAGATCCTAAAAAAGGAATGTTTGATTATTAAATATGATCGTTTATTTTTTATTTTTCGTCTCTTTTTATTGCTAATTTATTTTAATATACTTTGTTGACCTGACCTTTAACCGTTATTGTCTATTCGATTAACAATGCCACCTATTTGCCAGGATCCAGTTTTTCTAAAGCACAACGAATGGTTCATCATTTGTTACCTTTTTTACATTTTTCTATTGAATAAAATACCAAAAACTGAAACAGATTTGATAATTCGTGAATTGAATTTAATGCAAGCATTAAATTCTTATCATCAACTGCTATTTGTTCCTATCTTTTATTCCATTAGCTCTTCCATGTATAATACAATTATAAATGAAGTTTCTATTTTGATTGATAGATATGTGTGATATGTGTGTTCCTATAAATTTGCTTCTTTCTATGGTTTACAGGCAAAATAATCAGAAATTACTCTTTAGTCAGAAGATGTATATCATTTCAATCATCCGTAAGTAAATGAACTGTGCAAATAGCAAACAATATGTTTACATAGTTCGTAGTAATTCAAACTTTCCTATGTTACCTATCAATTTTCATGTCAATGTATCTTTACAAATAGCCAGTTAGAAATTATTCAGGAAAGAGTAAACCAGTTTAAAATTATTCGGAAAGGAATGTTCTAGTCTGCTATTACTATAAATGCATTATATGCTCCAATAAATTACCTAAAATGGCATTAATTTCTTAAATTTTGTTATTTGTTGGTTGCAATATTCAGCAGATTAATAATTTCCGCAACAAATAACAAATGATTGAAATTAAATTTTCGCTAAGCTTAATGAGAAATAAGCTTTCAAATTCGACATTATTCGGTATAAAATTCACGTGGTTCGATCAGAAGAAATAAATTAGTATATTCGTAGCCATGAGAGGAGCGTTTATTTGGTATCGATTTTTCAAGAACGGTTGAATAAATTTGAACAGGCATTTATAATTTAATTGTTTCATTCACAATCATTCTTCAATTTAAATTTCGATTTGCTAATTTAAGGCTTTTTAGAAGTATTGTTATTACATCGTGGTTATTCGCATCGATATTGTGGCTGGCTGCATCATTTATTGAACGCGTTCCTTTTTTTTCTTCATTAATCATAAAACGTCGTCCTATAATTGTTGATTTTTTCCTTCCACATACATACTTTCTTCCTATCGTTTCAACTTTTCCAAAACAATTTTCCGCTCATTGTCTTTCTCACTCTAAAAACTCTCTTTTCTACTGTTCACTTTTTTTTGAAAAACTCTTTCACATTGATATATTTTTGAAACGACACATACATGCATGCATGCATGCACGCACACATACATGCATATATATATATATACATATTTCTCATGTGCGCCGATACAAAAAATATATCAAACAAAAAAGTGTCATTCTTTGTTACTGTATTCAGTGTTGTTCAAATATTTCGCTTCATTTTGAAAAATGGAAGAAATTTAGAATGAAAGTTTTATTTAGATGATGAATGGAAAAGTTAATGTAATTTACCCTAATTTAGAAATTAGCTCCAAAGAGTTCTAACCAAGAAGTTAGGTAATGGTTGATGATAAATATATCTGTCATTATGTTTATTATAACTCATTATTCGAAGGATAATATGGAATGGAAATGAACTACCACCCATAATATACCTTATGATTGATTTAATAAACATAAAATTTTCCTGAATTTTCACTTTCTATATCCATCCTCTTTCCTTTCAGTCATGAAAACATTCATTGCCATTTTTGATAATTGAATGAGTTCTTTTAATTGCTCTAAGTACTACTAATTACCAATTATTAGTCTGATTAATATTATTGTTGTTTTAGATTGTAACAACGATTGCTACTATTGCAAATAATTTCATTTAACCCACATCATCTCATGTTAGAAGTCGAATAAGTTAAAAATTCAATTTGATCTTACTTATTTTCTCATTATTTTTTCATCAAGAAGTTTGCAAGGAATTAGTTGACACGTTAATATCCGGTAAAAGCCTAATTTTAATTCACTTTTATGGTATTAAAATTCATCAAATAAGTCGAAAAATAATATTATTAATCAAACCCATTTTTATTTTCGAATGGAAACTATTTAACACTCAAATTTTTTGAGATGATACTTCCCGAAATATTCCACGACACTTCTACTTTATTGCCGCTGATGTTTTGAGTATCCTTTCTGGTATTTCATATTTAAGAAAGATTTTATTCGAGACAGTGTAATAGAAGTATTTTAATCTTCCACATACCACAATTCTTCCTTCCTTCCTTCATTGGTCCCGTGCAGAAAATGTTGCATTGGGAGGAGATTGATTCAGTTGTTGTATAGTGAATTTGATTTGCGTCCCTGAATTTATCATTTTGTTTCATCGTTTCATCGCTAAAAACAATTTTAATGCCTTTATTGCTGTGCATATTTTCTTTTTCATAATCTAGTCTTTTAGTTCTTCCATTATTACTTCACTTCTATGAATACAACACTTTTATGCTTAGTTTGAAAATTAAATTTAAAAAATTACAGCTTTAAAATGCCAAAATAGAAGTTATGTATTGAAATACCAAACTGAGTAGTTTGAATTGTACTTTTTTTAAATGAAATCTTCAATGAAGTCATGTTTTAATAGTTTCACTTAGTGGAATAATATTCTGAATTCATTTAATCCATATCAAATAATTTATCCTTCCAAAAATAACTTCATTTTCTAGAAGTTTGCATATTCTTTTTTTGTAGTTATTCACTGAATACCAATGGTTGTTTAACTTAACTCGAATTCAACGATATTGTTTCAGTCTAATTCCTAAGCTATTTCTGTTGTGTGCATGTGTTTATGCATTGTTTTGATCAATAACTTATCATATCGATGTCATCGATTTTGAGAAAATTATTCAAAAATGAAACGAAAAAAGTTACGCAGAAAAATTCAATTACTGGACGAAATAGCAGCTTTGTAAGTAACTTTTTAAAACCCTAAATTACCTTTTTTTGTTTTCAAACAAGCATATCGTAAAAAATGTAATAAGTATGTGCTTCCAGTTGAATTATCTGAAAACATTATCAATAACGAATTGAAAGATTGCAGCCAGTGCCGTATTTATCAAAACTGGAGGGTAATCAGCTACAGCCTGGTCAATCATTGATTGTCCGAGGATATATCATTGGTTTTTTTTTTGAGTTAATTTTGTATTATTTAAAATGGAAGAAAAAGAGTATTTAATGAAGCGATGAAAGTGCATCAGAAGTTCCGTTTAAACCTGTTTCCAGTCTAAACAGTGAATTAGAAAATTGTGATAGAATGAGTGTGACCGACAGCTGAAAGATAGGAAAGCCAGTTTGAAGATATTTTAACTTCAAAAGTTTGAATTGATCTGCTATAAGATACCATAGGATTTTTATGATTTCATGATGCAAACATTTTGAACTTGACCAAAGCTTGATAAATTATGCAATTTTTTTTAATTGATTAATTTAATTACGAGGAGGAAAATCTATAAAGGATCAAATTTTGAAAAGACATTAATTTTAAAATTTGAGGCACAATTAAAAGTAATAAAATTTAAGGACGTAATGAATTTATTATAAACCTTACAAATGGTGGGAAGGTGGAAAAGGAGGATGAAAATGACATTCTTGACAACCGACTTCTTGCTATTCGAGCAAATATTGCTCTAAAACGAATTTATTTGAATGCTTGTATTGATGGCGAGTGGGGAAGGTTAGTTTTTTGTGAAAACCTTAGCAACTATGAGAAAATTTTGTATATTTACCGATAATAAATTATTAAAAAATAATTTATAGAGAGGGCTCGGTGAAGCATAAATGGACACCTGGCGATGAGTTCGATATACGAATTAGGTGCCATGAAAAATATTTTGAGGTGAATTTTAAAAACTTCGGAATTCAAAAAAGTAACCAGTCGCCAATCGAAGACTTTACGTAATTTTGATGAATAATTTCTTTTGAATTACTATTTGCTTTAAACAACTGCCATTGGATATATTTAAGATCATTGTGGTATTTAAATGAGAAATTATTTGAAGTGATTTTAGATATTTGCTGACCATAAATTATTGGCTAAATTTGCATATTATCTGCCACTTTCAAATATTTCACACATCTATATGAATGGCGATGCCGAATTATACACAGTATCGTGGGAAGGCAAATATTACGTAAGTACAGTGAAAATAGTTTTGATAAAAATTTAATGAAAATGTAAGATGGTACCACTCTGAATAAATTTTTGCCAAAAAATTGTGATTTTTGAATCTGTTGCGTTTCGATTTTGGCATTAAATTGATATGAAAAGTTGAAAATAAAATCGAAAATTGCAAAAAACAAACCAAAATTGGATTCATTGGCTCGAAAGCTCTTTTACTTATTTTGGAATTTTGAATTAAGTACAAATGAAATAGTTGCATTTTCCCTACTTTCAACATTTCGATTGTTTTTTCCTCTTTTTTTATTTGACATCAATGCAATTGCAGCAAGTTCCTTATACAGCAGATATCCCCGGAAACTTCTATCCAGGACGAAAGCTTTATGTGTCAGGATTTATTAAGAAACGAGCCAAACAGTTCGTGGTAGATTTTCATTCTGGTAATGATATAGCATTCAGATTTAATCCGCGGATCGCTGAAAAAGTAAGTTATAACTTGAAGAGGCATCAATTTTTATTTAGCCGACCGCCGTTAGAATTATATGTAACAATTATCATGAAATAAGACATTATAAGAAAGGAAACATTTAAATTATCTGAAAATTAATCCATGCAAAAATAAAAGTTGTTTCCCAAATTTCGAAAAGTTTTCAGAGATTAATTCGAAATACTCGATCGGAAGGACGATGGGGAACGGAAGAAAAAGAACTTGAGATAACATTTCCGTTCAAAAAGAAGCGTGCTTTTGACTTATTATTTTACTGTGACGAAAATCGATTTCTTGTTAGTTTATCTAATTTTTTTTGATGAAACGAAATTTTCTCAATTCAGTTAACTTTTGAATTTTATTTATTCATATGAAAAGTTCAAAAATTCTTTGGTTTGGATGGTTACAGTGCCATGTGGATGATTGTCTTGTGTGTTCATTTACACATCGAATGTCATCCCAAGATATTGATAAACTCTCCATCGATGGCGATATCGAGTTACAGGGAGTACACCTCAAGTGAAATTTTTGTTTCTGTCCAATACATCTTCTTTCTTACATCTTTAGGTTCTCTTCTTATTTTAATTTAACGCTTTTTGATAAATTCTTTCTTTATGCCTAATTAATCACCAAGAATAGATAGACACAGGGTGTCAAGACAAAAAATATTTGATAGCGACTTGAAACAATTATAATGTGATATAACTTAGTCTGTGGGGTAAAATTAGAAAGCTACAATACAAATCAATTTACCATAGAAAGGTTACCGTAAGTGCGACATGATACTATACCAGAAACTTCGATTTCCGAATTTTACTCAGTAAATATTACATCGATAAGCAGGTCATTCTTTCATTCGAAACTTTCAAGTTTGCTTCTACTTTCATTTTAAAGATATACAATGTTTTATGTCTAAAATAAAATAGCAATACTTATCCCAAAAAATTACAGTATTCCTTTTTCTTTCTTTCATACGAATGTGTGTAACATTTTAGACAATGGTGTATGATCTTTCTTTTCCTTAATACAATTTTTTTTAATTACTCAGTGTTTTTTGTAACCATATATATACATGCAAGTTTGTCAAAAACTTCTATGTTGATAGTTAGCTTTGATGGGATCACGCCAGGTCGCTAACTTTTTGATGGAATCAAGCCAGGTCACATAACCTCAACTAATTATATCGCTAATACGTAGAGAATGTGAAAAAAACAAGCTCAATTTCCAATTTACATTTTGTCCTAAAAATATTTCGAAACTCAGCCATATGATAAAGTAAAGGTAACGGCAACACAAAGATGTTGTGGCATTCAAAGATACATTGTACGTAAAAGCAATTTTTTTATGTCTATACCTGTGCAAAATAATCATTAGAAATGTGTGGGAAAACATTATAGATTTTTATGACAATGTAACTAAGCTAAACATATTTTAAGCTATAATTATAATTAGGATAGTTGTAACATCTATAAATCAGCATGGTTATGCAGCAGTAATATCATAAAATTTCAACTTTTGTGTCGAATCGTTTTGGCGAATTTGATGATATATATCACCAGTAAGAAGTTTCGGCTCTTCGAAAGCGGCAAAATATCTATCATGTTCGATTTTTTTATAATGTGTTAAGTTTTACATAGTGCACACTAGTTCCTCTCACTGCTCGATCAGATCTTCCGGAAATGCAGCATAACCAATTCAGATAATAATGTACCGACTTAAAAATCATAAGTTAATAATTTAGCAATGTCCATAAGCAGTTGCTCTAAAAGTATACAATCTATTGAATTCATAAAAAGAGAAGGGTACTTACTTGAAGTTACGAGATGAATTCTGGAAATATTCTTTGTAAAGCCTTATACCATATTACTATTGAACCAACAATCTTGCAGAAATTGAAAATTTTTATATTTCATTGAAAAAAAAATTATCATTGCGAAACTTTTAAAGTTTAAATTCCTTTTATGTTCGCTAAAAATTTCATCAATAGAATTATTCTGTGAGTCCTCCATCATGAAATAATCGATAAATGGTGTTTGTTCCGTCTGAAAATTTCTCCAGGATATTAGTTGCTAAGCCTACTGGAGAATCACCAACTGTTGTACCTGAAACATTATAGAATTTTTTAGAAACTGCTTCAAAAAATCAATTATAACTTCCAAGTCTCTGATTTAAAAAATGGTTAGTTAAATTGGATACTTAATTTTAGATTATTAAGCTGCAACCCAAGTTGAATTAATTTCATGGGATTCCTTAAATTGTCACTAAATGCAAGGTTCGATTGCTTAAGTGAAAGAAAATAGCCATAGCATAATATGCAATTTTAGTTTTTGAAAACCAGCATAGATAAACGGGAAGTGAATGACTTGCAAATAAAAGCTGGCGAGTTTTCAGTCTACAAAATTAAGTCTGTAGTTAGCGAGGCGCGCATTGATCAGAAGCGAAACTAATAGTCTAATAAAACATGAATGGTCGGAATGAAATGCAAGAAGCTCGAGATATGAATGCCTAACCGGAAAGAACTTGACATGTAGTTCCCACCGATATCGCACATTGTAAATCTGAGCATATTGGAGTACAACTATTCTGATCAATTTATCCTATTTGTTAAGTGTGTGGTATTTTTCTTGAAAATCTTAAAAATCTTTAAAAGTCCGGGGTATTTTTTGCTTCAGTATTGGTAAAAATTATATTTAAAAAGTGAGAGCAACTTTCGCAGATAATCTGTTTATTTCACCTTTTTTCATCGGTGCTATAAATTCGAATCAGGAAATGAATGGTGCTGTCTTCAAAGGCCACACTAGTATCAAAGCCAATCTGCTGAATTTTGATCCAATAAGACCAGGTTGATTCTAACGAAATCGAACACATCTCCGGGCGATCCATGAAATATTTGCAGTTCGTAATTATCTTTGATCGATTCAGCATGAATGAAATGGATCTATGCAGATAAAAAAAAAAAGCAAAATTTATAATTATGTTAAATATCCTTTTCATTCTCAACGATAATTAGACAACTTCATTAATTTGAAAACTTAAATAACTAAATGACTATCACTGGTAATGGTGGCAAAAGTGATAAGAGAGAAGAAAAAGATCTGCCTTAAAGTCTTCAATTTCTATAGTGAATTGATGTGAAGTATTTATAATGTTTTCATGATATTTTCAATTATATTTGTTGAGCCTATAATTAGCCAAATGTTTAAGGTATTTGCCGTTGAAACCATATGAATAATCATTGCAATCTTTCAATAGTTCATCGCTAATTCGTGAATTTTTCAAGCAAAACTTCAAATCCTATAATTCAATCTCTTTATTAACACGAGAATTATGCAAGCATTTTCATTTCAATGTTACTCGACACATACATAATTAATTTCAGTCAACATTCTAAAAAAATCTTTCCTGATTTTCTGGTTTTTCCGGAAATGCTAACTTTAAAAGTAATAATGCGTCATCGTTTACTTTTCTCCATGACCAAATCATCCATCAGCAAACTATATGACCTTGAAAATTTTGATTTAAAATTTGCTCAATGTAAGGAAAATGAATAAAATTTAAATCACAAGTTGTCATCTCATAAAGTTTACTCAGTCTAAATTCATTAACATAAGGAAATTTACTTACTAAATTGACTATCACTTAATACAACGTTTCTCTTACTGACATTATCATTTCAAAGCATTGAATAACTCATTGAAGGAATAAATTGAAGTCAAATAAATAGAATAATATCAATTCACCGTTCTAAAAAATCAATCCAAATAGAATGTCTAACTCATTTCTATTCATTCCTTAATATTTCATTTCTAATTTTATTTGCAAACTTTTTAAGCATCAAATCAATGAGTATGTCTTTGTGCCAAGGCCAATTATAAATTAGATCTAAATTCTAAATATCGATTCTACTTGTATGCTACAATTTCTTTCAGCATTTCAAATATTTTATTTCTTAGATAAACTACGATTAATAGAGCACTACTTGGATAGCAGAAAGTGCTTACTTAAATTTGCTTCTAATTCAAATCTTTGATGAATTGTTGTAAATTATGAATTAAAAGTTTGTGATTTAAAATTGGCAAAAATAGTTGCTGTTTTCTATTATCAAATAATAAAAATAAATCCATCAAAAAATAAATTTTCTCATATAATTAAAATTGGGACAATTCCGTGGCACTCTGCTACTGTCGTTTTGTTTTACAAATTTACAAATTTTGTGGGGTCGCCCACTTAGGGAAGTTGAAGGTCACAGCATTCAAGTTATAGCAGACAATTAATCAACAATTAGAGTTGAGAAATGGAGTATTGTATTCTTGTTGATCGAATATTGATGATACGAGGATAGAGGTTGGAAAATAACGCCAGGAGTGAGAAGGAGAAAAATTTATGTTAATGCTCGGTGTATAGCTATCGATCATGAATCAGGCATCTGAAGTTTGCTTCGAATTTCGTATTATTTTAAAATTTGTTCATGCAATCATAACTAACTCAGTTTGGTGTTACAGGACAAATCTATCTAGGAAAAATTTCAAATCGAAGCCAATTTAAATTTAATTTTCAATTTGAGAATTGTACTGTTTAAAATTATATTTGATTAATTAAAAAGTTGATTGTGAATTTTGATCCTTTAGAGTTTTTCAAACTTAATTAGGTAAGCAAAATGAAGGATTAAGATTTGCAGAATTTATCTTTGGATTAAATTATTAGTAAGTGAAATACAAAGTTTAAAAAACATGTGAGAATTAATATTAAAAAGTTGATAACATTTCTTGAAACACAATTCACACTTTAATAATTTCAATGTTAAATAAAACATATAGCTAAATAAATTTAGTTCAAATTAATAAATTATTGTTCCAACAAATTATTTTGAGGTTTGCATGATTCTCGCAAGTTTCCGCACAACCATCTTGGTTACACAGATTCCAACAGTACTTGCAGCTGTGTGTACTACAATTCTCAGCAACCTAATTATTTTCTTATTTTTCTACTTGACAATTATAGCATAAATAATAGCTGTTTTCTACATTAAAAACTGATTAAAGTTATCAGTGGACTATGAAGATTTTGATAAAAAAGATTAAAAGCTGAATTAAAACATTTTGAATGCAATCAACAAGCTATATATTATGCCTAGATTTATTAAATACAAATATTAGCTGTTCAGGAAATTGGTCCGAGACTGAATTGCTTTAGATGAATTCCGGATGGATGATGTGCCGGAAACAATATAAAAAGACACATCGTGAAGGAAAAGTGTCATCAGAGTAAAGATAAGTGATATTTGTATACATCCGTAATTGTTGGCTCATAAATCGGCAAACCGAAAAGTTCTTAAGCAAGTTACGAAACATTTTTCTTTTTGCATAGGAATGTGAATGTTTTTAATGTATTTATTTTTCTGATTATCGAACAATCATTCATCTGTTTACCGGATTTTGTGATAATCAAAAAAGAATATAGTTGATATGAAATAGAAAAGAAAATGAATAATTTATCAGTAAATAAAAGCTATTAATCAATAAAACAACGATAAGAATAATTAGTCAATGTATTAACATTCTGAAACACTTTCTGAATGTTTTTGAATTTACCGAATTTTCACACATACTTCTTCAATTTGTGGGTATTGCTGAGAATGATTTGTTGAATGAATCTTATTTCAATCATTGCTATTTTACAAACAGGAAAGGGAAATGAATGAGTGTGGCGATGATCAGAATGGTATGTGCTCAGAATAACAAAAGGAATTGAATACTGAAATTATGTTAACAGGTCGAATTCAGATTCGATCATAAGAGTTATTTCAGTAATTCACTTCTGAAAAGATCGAATAACTAAGATTGTACATTTTAAAGTGTCTTTCCTAAATTTCTTTAAGAATATTGCTCTTTCAAATAAAAAAGCAATTTTTCTTCCATTTTGTAAATTATGAAATTTCATAAGAATTACGAAAAAATCAATGTTAAGTAAAGGAATGAATCATTGCAATACAAACAATCAAAATTTACCATTTCACTAATATTTACAATTTATTTCTGAAAAAAGAATATTTTCATTTCTATTGGAATGCTAAATTATTTGTTATAAAAAAATGACAAAATCTGTGAGAATCGTTTAGTTAGTAAAGAAAGAAATAAAACATAAAAGTAAATTTAATGAAATAAAAATTTCAAATTTCATTCCTATACTTCGTTTACATCTCTGTTTATAATCTTATTTTGATCTTTGCTAAGCTTATTGTATATTTCACAGGGCAATGTTAAAGTCTTCTAATACTTTACAAAAAGGGTAATATTGAATTTGAGTATGTTTCACTTTCAATATTTTTAAATAAGAGATATTTCAGTTGTATGGAAAGCAAAGTTGGCTTCATAATTCTGTCTCTCATAAAAAGTATATTAATAATTAATTATCCAGTTAACCAACTGTATTGTAACAATCTATTGTTACCATCCGTACCTTGACCGCTACCTTAATAAACCTGTCTCGAAATATACTATCCCAGATTAATTATTAAATGATCAACCCTATTCTTGATAATTTCTGATAATCGTTTTGTAACGTTTAAGAATAAAAATCCTAATCAAATAATAAACCTTCACAATAAAATTGTCCCACAAAGCTCCTTTAAAAAAAAATCCCTTATAACTTCACAACAATATCATTCCCAGAATATCCCCAATTGCGTCCATCCAACCTTGTTTTTCATTCAGTTTACTATTACCATTTCTTGTGACATCACATGTACAAATTACAAAGGCTTTTGCTTATGTTTCCAACTATCGGGCATGGTAGCTTCAATACTATTGAAAGCAGTATATTCAGGTCAGAAAAACCGTATTAGACATTTAAATGAGCTACTGTATTTCAGCTATGCATGAATTCATCGCTCATGCAGGAAAAAAATCAAATTAATAAAAAATTTGCTTAGTTTTCAACTGTTGTAAAGCCTAATCCAGTAAAATGCGGAAGACTTATATCCGTCGATGAAAAAGCTTCTCGAAACAATTTCTGCTTGCTTTTTACTTAAAATATAAAGACGTTATTGTCCTTCAGTTTCAAGAAGTTCGCCACACTAAAGTCTAATGTTGATATGGAAGGCATTCATAATTTTTTAATCTCTCCACCTTGTTCTACTTTTTCATCAGTAATACTGGTTGACAGCTGCAAGTCAACTTTGCAAAATCAAAATCGGAACTCATTATAAAACTGTTTCATGAAATTAATAAAGATGAAACACAAAAATTGAATTGGGATTTTGCATCAATGTTGAAGTAATTAACTATTACTGACTGATTTCTGAATCATCATAGGAATTTAAAATGAACTAAGCTGGTCCAAGATATACAGACTAAACAATAAATTGATTAAACTCTCTAGTAGTATACCAGTAACTTGACAGCTTCGATTTAAATCTTTCTGAAATGCCAAAGCAGAATGTGACAATAATTAAAACAATACAATTTTACAAAGGAACGCCGTACACATTGAATTAATAAAGAAAATCGATCATAGCTGTTGGCTTTTTTCGGATTTCTAATTCAGGTTTAGGCCATCGTTTCGCCGTTTCCGCTTTGCTAGTTGTTCATTAATTTCATCGGTTAAATTTCTTTCATCCATCTATAAAGAGAAATTTTTCATTGATACTTAATTTTTTCACTGCTGTAAAATACCACATGAATCATTTCTATGTCAAATGTGTTGCCTAACTCACTTCTGATAGGTTCCATTATTTCTATTATTTTTATTTCTACCCTAATATCCTCACAGTATAAAAAATTCTTGAGACTTAGCACGAAAAAATTATTTTTTATTAAAGATAATGGAACAGTTCATGAAACTAAAAGAAATATAGCACAAGCGTAAATTGAAAAATTTTCAGTAACGACAAAGGAACAGATGTGAATTCTAAGAAATCTCACCTCATGCTTCTTCTGACATTTTCCGCTTCTTTTTGTTTTTACGCTGAATCTGAAATCCGAAATTATAAATTATAACAAACATGATTAAGGAATCATTCATTTTATGTATATGACAAAAATCTACCGAACGTACATTGATGTTGCTAATTCGTAATCCGTGATATCCTGTCCGCTATCAAAGCCGGCTTCATCAAGCACTTTATTGCCTTTCACATTTTCATAATATTTCATAAGTTTCTGAAAACAACGTAAACTATGTGCATCTATTATTTCTACTATTTAATAGCAGAATAAAAATTAATACAAATTAAAAAGAGCTTCTAGTAAATGTCAAATAACACTTCCTGAAATGGAATTTTGAAAATCTTCAATTAAACCGAACAGTTTTCATAAATTTTAGAAAACCATAAAAAGTACCTCAACTTCAGGATTGAAACCTTTGAAAGACATCCGTCCAAATGAAAGGTTTTCCAACACATCATACCTATTTTCGGATTTTACAGTTCTAAAGTAAGACTAAAATATGAGATTTAAATAATCTTTCAGCAAAAGGTGCAAGCTCTGGAAAAAATAAATCTTTAATTATTTTACATCGAAAGCTAAAAATAGTTTAAAGATCAAGACAGTCAATGCATATCAGTGATGGAATTCTCTGGTACTGGCAGAGAAATCACAATTGCTTAGAAATTGCAGTGATATTATGGGACATATTATCTAGAAACGACATGAAAATATGTTTATTCCTTAATTCCGAAGTTCAATTTCGAAATTAACTTACGGTTCAGTTACTTCTTCCAACTTTTCTGACAGTTTCTTTTCACCTTTATTCAAAAAACGTTTCTGCAATTTCTGTTCGTTCTTTCTCTTGGCTTCCTCTTCTAAACGAATTCTTGTCCTTTGCATAAACTATAAAAAAGATTTACGATTATTCGCTTCTTTACATGGTATAAATAAAATCTATAGTCATTGCCTTTTACATAAATTATAAACATCATCCAGAGCTGTTATTCTATATAGAATTTCTAAACGCAGTTAACAATGGAAATACTGAAAGAGAGAGAAAGCTCAACTTCATGGATTTCTCTTAAATTGATGTTGAATTTGAATCTTTAAAGTTGGAAATATGCCGTAAACAATTTTAAAGCCATATGGAGCTGCTCCCTGTGCTTTCAGAATTAGAATATGCTGCCACTTGAGCAGCCCATAATAAGAATTGACATAATATTCAATAAAAAGATCGAATAACCTACACAAACAGATTGAATAAGAAGATAAAATAAGTCTTACACAAAAGCTAAACATTTATTTTACTCACAGGAATTTCTAAAAAATCAACGAACTTTCATTTGCAGAAGCGCAGAGGACAATCCTTTAGTGTGTTCATTCATTTTTTGAATATAGTTTACTGGCA